>JAPKLX010000066.1:1670711-1714669 GCA_026898415.1 Leonotis leonurus | reverse complement strand
AAGTTCCAATCAAAAGTAGAATGAAACTTGTGCACGAATAGGGTCGTATCCCTTACAACTTGCAGATAAATCTGCTACAAATACCTTCATGTTAATCCACTAGAAAACTACTAGCTAGCGAAGATATCTTCTTCCTTCTTCTCGATAAGACAAACTTGAATCGAGGTTGGTGTGATTTCGATCACGAACGATATCTGGATTGTGAAATCTCCTCGTTGAATGCTTCAATGGTAGAGTAGATTTCTGAGCAGAGTTTCAGCTTGTAAGTTTGCACGTAAGATCATAAGTACTCCTCCAGATGTTGTTTGAAGCTTTTATAGGTGCAGAATTCAAAATTTTGACCGTTGAGGTTGATTGGCGTGCATTAAATGCTGATTTCCAATCAAAGATGTGAATCCATGATTTGATCCTCTTGCCTTGTAGGAATGGTTGACTGAATCTCTTCTGATTATGGAAAGCAGATAGCTGATTGATCTCTTTCCTTTCTTTGACATTTTGATTGATTCACATTCCTTCTTGATCTCTCATTGATTCTCTTTCCTTCTATAAAAGATCTGGGGACATGGCATAAAGGATGTGATTCTCTCTAAGTACATCGGTTGATGCATTGTATCCCCAGATGACTTTAAACAAAATATCAAATGACTAGGTAAAATATCATATGGCTTATTGTATATTCCGATCTTTAGCAAGTCTCCATCTCAATGATCTGTAAGGGACATGTTCACTCTTCCAAGTTGGTTTGGTCAAGTAGGTCAGGTCCACTGCCAGCGAAGTCATATGGTCCAAAGTTGCTCTAAAAGTTATTTGCAACAGTTGAGTAAAACTAGGTTTTAGTCTAGGTGAGTGACCTTCATCAGGTTGTCTGCTTGCTTCAGGTGAGCTGGTTTGCTTCGAATACCAGAAGACTATCTAACCAGATGACTTTCTATAGGACAAAATACTTAAAGTAATCCTTTACATGTAGTCATCAACTAACATGGTCTAATGAAAAACATGCTTGCTCTCTATCAGGTTTACTTCCAATTGAGTGATCTCCCTGTTACATTTGAGCAGGATAGGTCTAGCAATCAAGACATAAAATAAATCTAAGTGTGTTTCGAAAGAACATCATCAAAACTAAATTTTGTGAGGGTTCCCAACAATTTTCCCCTTTTTGATGATTTCGAAACCACACTTTACAGAATCACCCTAAGTAAAGCATTAAGAGCTATCTGGTTTAAAATTACCAGAAGAATTAATTTCCGTTATAATTTATAACGAATAAAAGTAATAAATGAGTTCTGGACAACAAGTGAATGTCATCAGATAACCTGTCAAGCATATATATATATGTGTATGTATATCTATATATATATCAGATAAGTTTCAGTTTACAAGTTATGGTCCAGAGCATCATAAAATAAAATAAGACAGATAGTAGTAAACATGAAAGATCATTCAAACCATCTGCTACCCTTAGATTTTTTTGCTTCCTTCATCTTCTTCATTTGGACATCTAAGGTCATCTGGACACTCTCGTAGATCTCATCTCTGATTCTTGCTAAGTTAGGGTCGTGGTTGTCAATTTTGAAGCCTTTTGCTTTAGCAATCATATTTCTCAATCGGCTAATTCCACCGCTCCAGAGCAGGAGAACCGATCCACCGTGGCAAAGCATGCATTTCTAAAAGTAAAAAAGAAGTTCATTAAAATTTAAACAACTAAGCTCATCAAATGGTATCATGGTGCAGTTCAAGATGTAAGTTTTGTCTGGCATAGTGCTCCATGGAATCAGAGGACACTGCATGTATTCCCTGGCTAGTGCCTTGATCTGCACCTTCGCTCCATGCACTGCTGATCTTATCCTTTGAACGACCTCCTTCTCCTTATAATCATCAAAATATTTGTTGAAATCTTCATCAGCGGGCTGCTCTGAGTATATGGGCTCTTTCAGAAAGTATCCGTTGAGAATGAACCCTGTCTTGATCAACTCTCATTCACTTTGGTCTCCCTCTGCTACCCAAGGATCTCTAGGTGTCTTATTTTGTAAGAACAGAAACCATGACTTGAATGGTGTCTTTTTCTTTGTGGACTGAGCTGGTGAAGGTTGTTCTGCTCTGGGTGGAGAGAAGGGTGTTTGAAAGGCCTTCTCTCTCTCTGCTCGTTCAGTTTCTCTCTGTTCCTTCATTGCTTTCTCTTCGTAGAACTGTGCCCTGAATATGATATCATAGGCTTGATTAGGCCTATCTCCCTACAGCAATAGTTCTGCTACCTGAGCTCCTTCATCTTCAACCATGACTTTCTTCCCTTTGTCTGGTATTGGTTGCTACTGTTCTGTTTGAGGAACAGGATCTGGTCTGGGTGGAGTGGTCTGTCACCTCTCTGGTTGCTTCTGTGTTAGCTCCTTACCCTTACCTCCTGCACTGTCCTTGTCTCCTCTTTTTCCTCTTTTTTTTTGATTTTCCTTTCCCCTTTTTGACATCATCAAATAAAGATTTGATGAGTATGAAAAGGGAGTCGATCTCTACCTGCATCTCCTCTTGCTTCTTCTCTGCATCCTCTTTGTAATTGAGCAACAATATGATGTCTTGGTTTTTTGCGTTGAGTTTGTGCTCTAGACGGCTGTTCATTGTGCTTAAAGTTTTATCGTATGTGCTCTGAAGCTGCTCCATTTCATCCAGCCTCGTCTGTTGATGACCCAACTCATCTGGTATAGGGTATTCTAGATTTGTTAAAGGCTTGGGATAGGTTCTTCTCCAGTATTTCTAAATAACGTTCTGTTTCAAAGGTAGCTAGCTGCGAGTGTAGGTCTCTTATTGTAGACTCAGTGATCTCAGCTGTCAGAGATGTATAACGCTATTTGACAGCTTCATCGATCAAATCCTTCTCCTTTTCTGCTAGGTCAGTGACCAACTTGTGAATTCCTTCAAACTTCTTCTCTATGCCTTCCAGTCGCTGGTCAACCTTCTCATTTGCAGTGTCAGTTGCATCCTGATACTCATCTAATTTCTTCGTTAGCTCCTTGACAGAGTCTCTGATCTTGCTCCTCAAGTCCTTGTCCATATCAGTTACATAATCTTTCTGGTGCTGATTGAAGTCCGTCAAAACTTTTGTAGCTCTTTATTGAATCTCATTACAGGTAGCTGCAAGATGATCTTGAAATCTGAGGTTGATCAGATCATCTACCTGCTCGTTTGTGAATGATTTGTGCTCTCTTTCTAACAAATCTTCCAAATCAATAAAGCCGACATGCTTTATCAATGATTTTGCTGCTCCAGGTGTATAAATCTCATTTGTAGGCTCTCTTCCAATGACCTGGCCAACAGGTTCCTCCTCGACAGGTTCAAGAACCACTTTCTTGGCTTTCTTCTTCTACTGTTGTTTCTCCTTACCACTCCTTTTTGCTACTTGCTCAGGTTGAGCAATGGGCTGAACTGCGGCAGCTGTCTGTTCTGGTTTAGCAGAAGGTTGAGCTGTGTCTTCCTGTGTTGGTTGGGGTTGTTCTGGTTGTTGCTTTGCTAGTGTTGCTGACGTACTTGATTGTTCGGTAGATTGTTGATCTGGTACACCTGAAGTACTGGGCTAGTCAGTATGTACTTCTCTTTATTCCTCCATATTCAGTTCAACATTGGGTTGAGCAGATGGCTCTTCCATGGCTTCCTCTTCTGCCTCATCATCTATATCAGGTACAGATTTAAAGAAATCCATTTTATCGACATAAAATGATTTCAATTTGACTTTCATTTGCCTGGCTTTGTGCTTGGCGATAACTAATATCTGTTTGTGGTATGACTCCTTTATATCAGTAACATAAGCTACTTGAAAAATACTCAGAAGAGTTGCTTCCTCAATCTTCAACTCTTCGATTGTTCTGACTGTAAGCAACGCATCAAGAATGCAGTACTCGCTATCCTTGATCAAAATATATGTCTTCACACGACGAGCTGCACCATAGCTCTCTAGTGTCATCTGAATTCCTGAAAATCCTTGCAGAACTGAGTGATCTGCTTCATTTTCCAATAGTTGAACTGCCTCCTCAGCTTGTTTTCTCCTCTCTGTTTCCTCATCCACTTCTTCTTCTTCTTCTTCGACAATTTTCTCCAACTGATCTGGAGAAGGTGTTGCTATCTTGGCAGGTGAGAAGTCTTTCTCCTGTCTGGGGTCATAAGTTGATTTGGGCATTACATCTTGTAGGATCTCTTGATCTGGGTCATGAGATTCCTCTTCTAGTGTGGCAGGTTGTGTCTTCTTCAACCTCCTCCTCTTCTACTTTGGTGGTTGCGAAGTAGAAGAAGTCTCTATCTAAAGAGCTCGTTCTCTTCGCTGATCTCTTCTTATCGTTCTTCTCCTTGGTGTTTTTCTTCTTCTCTTCTCCCTTGGAAGGAGCTATCTAGGTTGGGTTCAAGCTTCCAATCTCCATTAAATGCTTCATGTGTACATCATCTTTGACTTTGTTAAACAGAGTAGGGGATAAGCCTAAAGGCATCTCGAGCTGGTATTGCTCCTTAGGAAAAGTAAACTGTGTGTTATATGGAATTGCTCCCTTCTAGGCTTGTTGTTTGAAGAACTTTTCAATAATGTAACTGATTTTGGTGGAGTGCCTCAAATTTCTCTTCACAACCAATTCAATAATCTGATATGTGTCATCCTTAGTCTCCACAACTAATCTGGCCTCTATTGCCAATAAGTCAAACAAAATTCTACTCCAGTTAACCTTTAGGTTTAGTACCACGACTGTTAAAATCCTCATCTTCGTCGGGGTGACCTAATCATAAGACCCACAATGCATCATAAAGTCCTTTGCACAAATTCAAACAATAATTTGAATCCAGGTGCAAGAAGTGATCTGTGGAATCTTATTACAGTATAGGTCATGGGAATGACCATCATCTTCTCCACTGCCTCTTGTAGCTGTGCTTTGGTGATCTCAGATAGATCCATCCCTTCATCTTTCAGTCTGTATGCATGTTGAATCATCTGCATGACGTCATAGGTGGTCTTGCTGGTCTTGTCTCCAATGGGCATCAAAACACTTGCCTAATGCCATTCCTTTTCATCTTCATAGGTCAAATAGAATGTAGCGACCTGTTTTGGCATGTACATCTCCGGATGGGATGTAACAATATTGTGAAACCCTAAACAGATGTTGACAAGTTAATAATATGTAATTATCCAACTTAAAATCAAAATATGTCAACTTTATCCATTTCATAGTAAGAACATGATGAACATTAAACGACAGTTTTTCAGAATTTCTACACATATTCTTTGGAACGTCCCAGGAGCGTTGCACAACCCAAAAGGCATTCTTCGGTAAGCGAAAGTTTCAAAGGCGCAAGTGAACGTCATCTTCTCTAGGTCCTCGAGCTCTACCCATATTTGCATATAACCCGAATATCCGTCAAGGAAATAGAAGAATTTGTTTCATGCCAACCGCTCGAGCATCTGGTCAATGAATGGTAGTGTGAAGTGGTCCTTCCTGGTCATCTTGTTTAGCTTCCTGTAGTCAATGCAGACTCTCCAGCCTGTCTACAGTCTTGTCGCGATCAACTCTTTGTTCTCGTTCTCGATCATTTGCACGCCAGACTTCTTGGGAACAACATGAATCGGGCTGACCCATCGACTGTCTGAAATAGGATAGATCATCCCCATATCAAGGAATTTGACAATATCCTTCTTGACTACTTCCATCATAAATAGGTTGAGCTTCCTCTGGTAATCTCTGACCGATATTGCATCTTGCTCAAGCAGAATGTGATGTTGGCATACCGTAGGGCTTATCCCCTTGATGTCGGCCAAAGTCCATCCCATAGCCTCCTTGTACTTTCATAGTAGATCTCTGATCCTTTCTTCTTCTTCTTGGTGCATCTTGGAGCTAATGATCATTGACAATGTCTCCTCCTTGCCCATGTAGATGTACTTGAGGTGCTTGGACAAGGTCTTTAGCTCCAACTTTGGTGGCTTGATCAAGGATGATTCCAGTTGGTCCCCCATAGCCGAGAGTGATTTTGGGACTTGATTTTCCACTGCCTGGACAAATGTCTCAGTGGTCTCCTCTTTCGCACTTTATTGGTAGATTCATCTTCAGTACTGCGGAGACATTCTCTCCCACAAGGAATCTTGCATCGTCAGTGTATTGTACCTTCTTGGTACACAACTCCTTCAGAAATCTGGCACATCTTGGCATGGTTGTAAGTGCAGTCACTAGTGGAATATTGACTTTCACCTTCTGGAATACCTTGAGTAGTTCCTTCATCTCTTCAGCTTCCTTTGTCTTGGCCAGCCTCCTTGGGAATGGTGGCTTGTTGTAGATGTTCTCCTCCAGAGCCTTCTTGGGTGACTTGACTCTAGGTTTGGACTCTGATTGCTTGACCTGCTCCTCCTCCTCAACTTATATCTCCTCTGGATCCACCATTACTACATTGACATGTGGCTTGAGATTCACCTGGACCTGGGAGGGAAGTCCTCCTTGCTTGTTGTCCATCTTGACGATAGCCTCGGTCAAGTTGGAGATCTGGTTGACTAGTGATTATAGGGCTTCTCGATTTGTTTGTTTTGAACTTCTCAAAATCATTAGACAATTTGTGTACTGTCTCCGAAGAGTGGGCCCTCTTGGCTGATATTGATGTTGAGCTTCAGTTGGAGCTTGGTAGTGATTTCCTCCACATCTCAGGTTCTCGTTGTTCCTCCATCCTGGATTGTAAGTTTGTGAGTAGGGATCAAATCTTTGCCTTGAGTCTTGATTTTGATTTCCTCTGTTGTCGATATGTCCAAAAGCATTGACTTCTTCTTCTTCTTCCAATAGAGTGGGGCATTCTTTGGTTAAGTAAGTGGTTGTATAGCACAGCTTGACATTCTTCTTGACAGTCGGCTTCATCATCTCCATCATCTGCTTCATGGTGGCACACAGTCCGAGAGTTTCGTCTTGGCCTGTGGTGCAAATGTGTCTCCCATGGTTCTGGTCAATGAATGTGCATCATCTCAGGATTCTTCTGCCATGTAGCTCAACAGCCTGAAAGCTTTAGAAGGCTGCTTGTTGAAGATAGAACCTTCGTACGCCAAAAATTGCTCGCCAGGCCTGAACCCGTTGACATAGTACTGGATCAAGTCCTGGTCAGAGTTGTTGTGCTGCGGGCACTTAGCTAACATGAGCTTGAATTTGTTCCAATAGTCATAGAGTGACTCACCGGCTCCCATCTGGATGGTGCATATCCTTCTTCTTGCATTTTGGATTCTCGAGACAGGGTAGTACTTCTCCAGGAACTTCTGCTACATTGTTTGCCAAGTCGTGACACTACATACAGATAAAGTGTAAAGTCATTTTCGAGTAGTATCTTGAAGTGAAAAATGAAATGATACCAGTCAGATATACTCCCTTTTTGCTGCATCGTTAGTCCTGATTATTCCACAAGACATTTCAAAGTCTTGCAAATACTTTTCCAGATCCTCTCCTTGCAAGTCACTAAAATTGGGTATTATTTCGATGAAAGAGTGCCTGAGTTCCCAATTGTCTACGATATCGAGCATGGTAATGCCCAAGGGTTTGAGATTTTTGTTGTTGGGGAACATCATCTCCCTGAGTGTCGGCTCCGAAGGTGCATTCCTGTTTGCATTTAAATTTTCATTTCCTCCGCCATTCTTGCTGCTTGACGGGCTTCTTGCTCAAGTTGTGCTTGTCTCCTTAGTCTGCCTCTCTTCGCCTGACGTTTCTCTCGATCTCTGAATCAAACCAAACGTCACCGAATTCTCCTCCAGGGTTAGATTGAAGCACCGCAGACAAGACCTGAGTCAAGGTGAGAGAGAATTTCTGGAAGGCACAACTCCCCGAAAATGGCGCCAATCTTACGGAGCTCAGTTTTTTATCACTTCGGTCAAGATAACTTTATAAATACCTACACTCTTCACTAGGTTCCGCTAGTGGCAAGCACAGGGTCGATCCCACAGGGAGTTGGTGAAGTCCCCTCTCGATGTCAAAATTTGGGATTTTGAATCTAGGCCTTGCCTTGAGCAAGAAGTTGTAATCAAGCAGAAAGTAAATACTGAAAAATAAATAACTGAAAAGAAATAAAAAAGATAATTAATAGAGAAAGCAACTTGACTTGGAATTGATTCTTCGGGTCTTGGCTTATGTCTTGGTCATTGGTACAAAGATATTCACCATATTTGCATGTCGTTGGTTAAAAGCAGATGTAAGTATGTGGTTTTCCCATCGGGTAATCACTACGACCTGTCACTTTGACAGCGCAAGGCTCTAGTTCGTCTACCAACAAACATATCACCAAGGCAACCCATTTTTTTACTCGTCATGTAGCCACCAAGGCCCCACCCAACATACATTTTCATCCCAGAAGATAAGAGTTACCCACTCCCTTACCCCCTTCCCCAGGCTCGTACCCAAGCGAAGCATACTCTAGTATACCCAATTGGACATTAGCGGAGCTACGCAACCACGGGCACTCCATCTCAGATGCCTCGCCCGTGGCGTCTCCATCCACATCACCACACTAATCTCTCTGACTAGCAAGGCGGAATCCACTTGACCCTTTGGGCTTCCAGTACTCAGTTGTAACCTCACCTTACCCAAGATGCTACCGGCCGTTATAGTGTCAAGGACTCAATCAAGTTGTATAAAAATCAGATACAGTGCTTCAGGAACATGCAGATACAGTTATGGGTTCATTTAGACCTCTCAAGACCTTAAGTCTCGAATCAACTTATCTTTTCCAAGTCAAGTAAATAAATCTAGCTACGCATGCTTAAAGTAAATGACACAAAATAAATAAAGGAAAACATACTTGGAAAATTAAATACGAAAAAGTAGTGTCAACAAAAGTACTTCTTGGCAGGACCAACCCTGACCAAGGCCATAAAAACGTGAGGCAAAAATTAAAGGTGTCCGTAGGACTCGTTTTGTTCCTCCCAATCACTCATGAGAATTAGAACATGTCCTAAGACTAAAACAATGTAGTGGTCGGTTGGAATTATCGCACACTCTCCTTCAAATCCGCCTATCCTGACCTACAGTCTGAGATTGAATATATAGGAGGTTGAATGAGCCTGAGCCTATCTCTAGCGGCGGCTTGACACGTCTAGGGTTGGTGGTGACACTTTCCTTCTTTGGCAGATCCGCCTATGTATAAGATGCTCCCAATCTTCCAGATTTGCGCTGGATGGAAAGATAAATTTCTTTCCTTATTTCGCGCAGGAAAGTCTTGGCCGCCACTCTTTGCAGGATGGAAAGGGAGATTTCTTTCCTTAATTCACGCGTGGAAAGTTTTGGTCGTCACTCTTTGCATCTTGCCTCTCGTCTGCTTCACCACCATCTACTATCTCTTTCTCCTTTGTCTTGGCCAAGGTGTTTCCCAGTTTGACTCCAGTAATTGAAGTATGATCCTAGGCGGTACTCTGTCTTGAGCTTCAACTTACTCCATAAACTTGCCTCTTTCATAGGATGATCTCCATCTTGATCTGCATCCTGTCACTCATGTTTGTGTTCTCCAAGACACGACATGACACAAAACAAAGGAAAAAGACTCGCTCTAAACCTAAAAATAAGACACAAAAGAGCATGAAAAATGGGCTTGTCAGATACAATGATAGAGAAGGTGAAGAAAACAATCTACAAACATGAAAGAATTGAACCACATGAGTTGTCAGATTTCTATGATGCCGTTCATGCAATCTTAGTAAGCCATGGAAAAAAAACAACACTCCTCTTCATTGTTTAGCTCACTCTCTAAATCCAAGGTAACCTTTCAAATTTAAGTATTTTATTTGTGTTTATTTCTATTTTACTTTTATTATATAAATTTTTCTTCTTGTTATTACTTAGGTATTATAGTGATTAATGACTTAATAAAGAGGACTCTCGAGTCCCTCCCGCATAGGGATAATGAGGTTGCGAAGGAGATAATGAAATATTTGAAGAAATATTTCCCAAATGTTGCTGAGAGAAAGGTCATGACAATGGAGTATGCTAACTTTCCTAGCATGTCGGGTGATTTCTCTGATTCCGATTCCATTGACCAATGTTATGACTTGGATCAGAAAAGTTGGTGTGTGACATATGGTACAAGTGTGCATGCACTTCAAGGTTTAGCCTTGAAACTATTTGTTCAACCTTCTTCTTCGTCATGTGCCGAGAGAAATTGGAGCACATACTCTTTCATTCACCCATACTCAATAATCCAACGTTTAGGTTTTCCTTCTCGTTATTTTTCTCTTCTACATGTTTACTTTCCACTTCATTTGGTTCTTCTGTTAGTTGAAGAACATGATCACATTCCTGAATAGAATTGGGGGTTGATTAATTCTAGGTCAAACACAAGAACAATCTCTCGATCTATTCTAGTGTTTAAGACGAATCAAATGTTGATTAAGCATCTAATTCAATTCAAGTTCAAGAATTAATCAACAAGCATGGATAAATTAATATATTAAATGAGGAATTAGAACATCTAAACCCTAGATGGAATTTAAGAACTCATGGAGATAGGAATTAAATCAAGAGAATAATCCATAGATAAAATCACTTATTAAATTAATCCCAAGATCCAAGAGTTGTTTTCTCTTCAATCCGTAGAAAGTAACGTTTCTAATTCTAGGAAAGCGATGAAAATATTGTTCTAAATCTAGGAAAAATGAGAGAGAGCCTGTAATAACTGAAAAATCCCCTCTTAAGAGTGAGGAAATCATTCTCTTAGTTTGCGCGCAACGGCGGCTGGGGATTCAATGCGCACTGGGCTAGGCATTCTGCCCGCTCTCGCTCCTTGCCTCCAACGCCCGTTGGACCCAGCGTTCTGTACTACTTCAGTTTGCCACCCTAGCGGGCATTGCATGGCTAGCGCCCGTGGGGTGGCCTTGGCTGTCCCGACTCACATCCCGATCATCTCTCGCACCTCTAGCTCGACCCCGGCTAGCTCGATGCACTTTTCTGGGCCAAATTACACTTCTTGGGCACCATCTTTGACACAATTTCACCACCTACATCACATTCAAGACAAAGTGCACCCCGACATAAAAACGCGCCAAACAAGAACTAAAATGAGCGAAAAGAGGATGACACGAAACACAACTAAAACACGAACAACAATATACTAAACAATGAGCGTGGTGATGTAGGTGGGAACTCCATGGGACGGGGGTCTGAGATGGTATGCCCATGGTTGCGCAGTCCCGCTAATGCATATTTGGGTATGCTGGAGTAATCTTCGTTCAGGAGCAATCTTGGGCAAGGGGGATAAGGGAGTGAGTAACCCTTACCTTCTGGGCTGAAAATGTATGTTGGGGGAGGCTTAGGTGGCTACGTGACGAGTAAAAAGGGGGTTGCCTTTGTCATGCGTTTGAGTGGTAGAAGTAAAACCTCATTCTTACGCTCGCCTTAAACCAATGACATGCGAATACAACGAATAATTTTGTACCGATGATCAAGACATAAGTCAAGACTCAAGGATTCTAACTCAAGTCAAGTTGCTTTCTTATTTAACTATCTTTGTTGTTTTTTTTTCAGTTATTTATATTTCAGCACTTTACTTTCTGCTTGGTTAAAACTTTTTGTCCAAGTCAAGACCCGACTCAAAACCCAAATTGTGACATCAAGAGAGGAATACACCAACTCCCTATGTGATCAACCATGTACTTGCCACTAGCGGAAACTAGTACAGAGTGTAGGTATTATAAATTTATCATGACCGGAGTTATAACGACTGAGTTCCGTCAGTTTCATGTCTTAATTTGTTTATTTTAATATTTTGTGTACGTTTTACGTTTTGTTGTGTTTTATGTCTTTTTTTAGGTTTTGGTGAGCCTAGTGGTGTGAACAACGAGCCAAAATGCGTGTCAGACCAAGAAATGGATCAAAGATCAAAGCACGAGTGCATGGGGAACGAGAAATCAAGTCTATCTCTAGTAGAAGGATAAAGACGCAAATTTCCTATAAACAAGGATGTGAGATCATCAAGTTTGGAGAGCATATGAATAAATTTCATCTTGATAGGCGTCCGTAGCCGCAAACGAATCCAAGATGAGAGTTGAAACGAGGGAGAATGAGCCAAAACAAAATCGCGCGCAAGACAACAACTTTCTCGATCCAGATCTCGAACAACGAAGTTGCGAGCCGGATCGCCGAAGTCGCGTGGAAATCGCATTTTTCAGTTTTAAATCCGTATTTTTCATACTTACTTTCAAATCTCGCCCCATGTACTATATAAGGGCGTCATTATTGAGCCCTAGACCACCCTACGTACTTTTATTCTATTATTTTCTATAGTTTACATTCTATATTAGTTTTGTACATCCGAGGGAGAATTCGTGATCTAGGATTGACAACTCAAGATCATTAATCCAACAAAGAGAGTTTATGTTTATTTTATTTCTTTCTAGTATTGTTTTCATTATGAGTAGCTAAACCCCTTGTGATTCCGGGGGTTTGTAAGACCTGTTTCAATTTATGGATTCATATTATTAATTGCTAAATTTCCTTCTTATTCTTGTTTATAATTCGTGTATTTAATTCTCATGTTTTAATAATTGATCACTATTATTGCATGTTAGTTATGTGTTTGAGGTCTTATCCGTAATTGAATTCATAACCAACGACACGAATGCATAATACATGTTTCCCCTTGAGACATAGCGGAGATAGATGAACTGTAGGAAGCTATTCTCATCGTTCTTTTGGGAGTTATAAATATTGGTTTTTATTATTTGTTTATTCTATTATTGTTTCGCGAGCCCGTAGAGTATTTTATATTGATTCGATCTCATTCAAATTTCTGCTTGTCAAGATAATAATTAAGTTTCTAAAAGAATTAATCAGTGTGTTTTCGTTAAACCAGTTCTTGTGGATATGATACTCGACTACTCTATTCTACACCTATTTTATGTTTAAAATAGTGCGATCACCTCACAATCGTTGCGGAACATTGAAGAGGAAGAACATGACGTCAAAGTAAAAGAATAAAAAGAATTTTAGAAAAGATGATCAACGATAATAAAAGTCAATAAAATATCAAGTAAAAATTGAATAAAGAGAAATGTTATGAGACGAGGAAGTGAAATATCAATTAAAAAAGATAAAATATTGAAAAGTTATTTATAGAAAATAATTTTGAGAA
The DNA here is from genome assembly GCA_026898415.1 of Leonotis leonurus. Lineage (NCBI taxonomy): Eukaryota > Viridiplantae > Streptophyta > Magnoliopsida > Lamiales > Lamiaceae > Leonotis > Leonotis leonurus. The sequence continues at coordinate 1,701,574 of JAPKLX010000066.1, read as the reverse complement.
AATGACAGTTAAATTATAACATTTATAAGGTAAATGTTAGTGGCTTGAATTTTTGTTGGCAAAATTGATGTTATAAAAAAATAAATATGGAATATAAAATAACAAATTTTACTTATATTTTTATTAGTCGGAAATAAATATTTTCTAAAAAAATAAAATCCTCCAAAAATTAAGTGTATTCATTAAAAATATCAATGAGCATAATAATTAAGATAAAAGAAAAATAAATGGTATGCAAATTGAAAAAATGACAAAACGATTTTGTTTATATATATGTGTGTACACTAAAGCTTAATGCATGGTTCATACCTTGCCATCAACATTTTTCAAAAAAAAATAGAGAATCAGGTTTCTGGTTCACTGATTTTGATCGGTTCATTTCAGATCAATATATTGTTTAACTTGTATTCTATGTCCCATTATTTATGACTTCGTTTGACTAAAATTGTGAGTGTTTTATTAAATTTTTGACAATAAATAATATAAGATAGAGGGAGTATTTAACATAATTAGATCGGTTCACTAGCCAATTTGCAGTTAAACCAATTGAACCGATTTGTCTAATCCAATTTTCAAAATATTGCAATCATAAAAAGGACAAGACATTAAAATCACGTGTAGATGTAATGATTGATGAAATGTTATGAGGAGTAATCAACAAAGGTAAAATATACTAATTTCATAAAGATTATGGTTTTCAAATAAAATTAGATGTGTTTCCCTATTATATATATATATATTTTGGGGGTTAATTTTTAAAAGTTTGGTTATTAAATTAATTAAATTTAAATTCCAAGATCGTGTTATAGAGGATTCAAATCCAAAACTCAAAATCTTATATATTAACCCTCTATCCTTATTCATTATACTAACACATGAATTTTGTGGGACGAAACGCAAATGAGAAAGAAAATTATGTTGTAACTATATATGGCACAATTGGTTCAAATAATTTAAGATTCTTTGATACTTGTAGCAACCATTAATTGATTGCTTAAAATTACAAACATATACTCAGTACAAATGTGTGATTATACCGTACCTAAATCAAATTAAGTTGGAAAAAATATATTCTATTAGGGACGTTTACTAAGCGGGATAAGTCTAAATAGATAAAAATAACATAGGTTAATCTAATTCATCCTATTAAACACTCCCTTAATTGACAGAAACAACAAAGCAGCTTATTCAGAACATACCTTTAGGATTTGGGCAATGGCGGATTGTGATACTGTTGGAAATGGTTCCTTAATTTACATTGGATGATCAGAGATGTGAAGATGCATGTAAGTGGAGATAGCAAAAATATTTTTTCCAGAAGCTTATTCGATAATACATTATCAAGTTTTATATATGGTGCCCAAGTGGAAGATTGTTGGATTAATTTATATTAATCTCAATATGGTCATATATATAATTATCTAATGTATTGATTGTTATTATATAAGTTGTATATACTTAAGTGTTATCATTACGATCATTGAAGGGCTAACTAATAATTAGAATAAAGTTATTAAATATAAATAGGATGGATGATCCTCATAAGTCAGATGATTATTCTACGATGATTCCCACATCGGAACAGACGTAAAAGAAAGAGGCGTCTGATATTCTGTAAGATCCATCCGGCATCCAATCAGGTCAATCCTATTCAGAATCACTCAATGACGAATCCTGGTTAATTTTTTTGTGTTCGATCTTCATACAATACTTTTGATTATCATAGTAGAAATTTATGTTATTAGAGTTTACAACTTTCAACCCTTATTATGCAATTTATGTTATAACATTTATTCCTCCATCTCCTTCTTCTCCTCACTCCATTCTTGTATGGATTATAGCAGATCTCATAAGCACCCACCTTCATAATGTCTTTATTTCCTGTTCTTCCTTGTCTCCTGTCCATTTTTCTTTTGTCTCTGCCATTACAATTTACAACCATTCTTGACTACTGTCAACTCTTACTCTCAGGCTTCATTATATAACAAGAATAGTGTCAAACTATTAGAGCGGAGTTTGATGATTAAAAAGGAATAATACTTGGGAATTTAGTTCCTTATAATCACGTGGGCGTACCACCATTAATTGCAAATGGGGACTATATAAGTATGAAGTTTCAGTCTGATGGTAGTGTTGTAGAGTATTATTATTTATAAAACTTGGCTAATTGAACCAATTGGGATCGATTTTCTTGACACATCCAAGCATTACCGGCCGATGTGACGGCGGTGACACTTGTAGATGATAACTGTTTAGTCTCTTTTTGTTAGTCTAAACTCGTATTTTCCGTATTTATATTCGTATTATTTTCCCTTGTTCTGTGATGTTTTGGCCCGATTTATGTTTCATTTTATGTTTCAGGATCATTGGCCTAAACGAGCGTCAAAGTTGGAAAAGAAACTAGGAAGAATCGAGAAACGATGAGAAAATGAAGACAAGTACCGAGACACTAGTCAGCGGTCGCGTGACACGCCTCGGCCGTTGACTAGGTCGTTTGTGCCGCGGCCGAGCCAGCAGCGTTCCAGCGCCAAGCCAGAGAGTGCGAGGCAAGACCAGCCGAGTCAGTGGTCGCTGACCTCGCGGCCGTTGCGGAGACCGTTGCAACCAACCCTCGAAGGGCACGGAACCACCGGGTCAGCGGCCGCTGACCTCTACGCGGTCGCTAACTTGCCTTACGTTTATATACATGGCGTGCCTCATTCGATAAAAAGAACGCTTGGTTCCCGACATTTCGTCCGTACTTCCAAAGGACGACTTTCCAGACTACTTCCAAGCACCTTTTCATATATTTTCCGTTCGTAGTTTAGCACGTCTCGATCCCATGTTCTAGGGTCGAGACTTAGATGTTTAGATAGTTCTTCGCATTGTTTTCATCTTCAAGTTAGCCGATTGCAACATTCATAGTTTCGTACTTCGTTTCCAGAATTTCGTTGTGGATTCAAGACCTTTTTCCAGTTCTTAATTCAAGTTCGTTTCGTTTCCCTTTATTTATTCTTGTTTTGTTTATCGCTTTCGTTCGTTTTATCGTTTATGCTTTTGGTTTCTTATTCCGTTTTCGATTTCCAGATTTCTTTCCGTAGTTATTTTGAATTCAAGTTCCAAGTTATTTCTTTTCCTAGAGTAGATTTAAATTGTTTTCTTAGATTAGATTTAATTCGCTTTCTTAAATTAGATTTAAATTGAATTTCTTATTTACGTTCTTCGCCTAGATTTAAAACTTCAAATCAAATCCTTTTTATTATTTTCCGTTTATGAACAAGAAACGAATTGCCCTGCTAAGTCTTCCTTGAGAATACGACTTGGGTTGACTTACTATTGCTAGAGACCTCGTTCTAAATTGCAAGCGACTCGAACAATTTTAATCGAAACAATGACTATGCATTTCTCTATTTGTGAATGCTTCAGCATCAAAGTTATTAATGATATTTCATCCGTGCACAAAAATTCTTCTTATTTTGCCATTTTTGTCCGTCCACAAAAAAATTTCCCACTTTAAGTTTTTCATTTATAGTAAGTGGACCCACCACATTAACTACACACAACTCAATTTAAAATAATACATTATGTGAGACCCAAATTTTATTAACTACACAACACAATTTAAAATAATATCTCAAGTGAAATCCTAATTTCACTCACTATATAGCATCATTAAGTGTCGAATCAAAATGGAAAAAGTTTAATGGACGGAGGAAGTATTCTATATTGCAAAGAGTAATCTAATGTTTTATATATGTCTTGCAATTAATGTCCATAAGTAACTTTATCTTTTTAATTAATAGTACTTATTAAAATTAAATTTATTATAATTAATTATCAATTATGATTAATATTTATTTGAAAAAAATATACTCTATTTTGGAATATTTTAATTTTTAAAATAATTTAAATTACTAAATTTAAAATAATATGTAAATAGTGAAATGAATTTATAATATCATGTATAAAATTAAATTAAAATATATAATATGGAACTTCAAAAATGTAAATAAAGAATATATTAAAATTTATTTATACAACATGAAGGTGTAGAAGAAAATAATGGAATATTGAATCTAATTTGATTCTTTATTGTGCTTTTTGTTTTTCTTTCTAATTGACTAAAATATCATAAAACAAAGATCAAAAACAATCTCTCCATTAAGATGAAATACTTGAATATAATGTCCAAATACAAAAGAATTACTATTATGTACATACTTGCACTTAACACGTCTTCAAATTAATTTGTGAATGACATCTGTTTTCATCTCGTTCTGGGAGAAAAGGGAATAATAACCCTTCTCATTTGCAGATTAACATATTCCGTCATTAACCCTTCTCAATTTGCTCTCAGATCCCCAATAATGGAGTCCGTACACTTAGCTAAAGGCTATGGCAAAGTCAACTCGGCAGAAGAAAACCCCCTATCTCCACCATCACACGCCTGCCGCCGCCGCCGAATCATCGCCATCTCTCTCGCCATCTTCCTCACCCTCCTCATCGTTTCTCTCCTCACCGTTGTCATCCACGAGTCCGCCACCGAGTCCGAGGAATCTGAGCCGTCGCCACTCGCTGCCAACTCAGACGAGTCCATCAAAACCGTCTGCGCGGTGACTCGGTACCCCGATTCGTGCTTCTCCTCGATTTCGCCGCTCAATTCGCCACCCTCCGACAATCCGTTCCGCTTCTTCAACCTCTCTCTCCACGCGAGCCTGGTCGAGGTGTCGAGCCTCAAGAGTCAACTGAGTGAGCTCGAGGCCGGACCGGCGACGAAGGACTGCGCCGAGCTGTTCGACGGCGCGGTGAGTCAAGTTGAGAGGTCGGCCGAGTCGATCTGCGTTGGCCCCGGCGAGAAGGTGTTGACGGAGATGAGGATCAGCGATCTGCAGACGTGGATGAGCGCGGCCATGACGGATCAGGACACGTGTCTTGAAGGGATGGAGGAGATGGGATCGACGGCTGTGAGTGAGTTCAAGTTGAAGGTGCAGACTTCGCAGGAGTACATGAGCAACACCTTAGCAATTCTCAACAATATGCAAAGCCTTGTTCAGAAATTGGGCCTTGCAATGCCATGATTATAATTCGGCTTTTTCTTTAATTGTAATTTTCTTTCGCTGTATGTATCTTATTTGGGAGCGTATTTACATTTTACATTCAAGTATTCATTTCCTATGATTGTTTGTAAATGGTTATTGATAAGTCTCGTCTCAAACTAGTATTTATTGTTCTCAACCAAATACCTTAATAATCTTTTGATTTTTCTTTCGGTTTGGTGTCAATGGCCTTATAATAATATCTATACAATAGGCAACTGATATGTTAGTACATTAACTTCGTTTATTGAATTAAAGAACTATAGTAAGCATTAATCAAAGCTTTGATCAAATTTAAGAATTTGGGTCTGACAGTCGCAGTGTTTTGATTGAGATACTATACACATTTGGAGAACAAACATTTTATTTTTCTTAATATTGAATGGATCGATTCCACGATACAATTTAAGTTAGTCCAATTCTTCATTTTACTCCACTATATTACGGAAAGTTTCATCCCAGATCAAATGCATTAAAATAAGGGTTAAGGAAGGGTTGTGATTGATTTCAAATAAAAGCTTATTTTTTATTTTGTAAATAAAATTAATCTTAAAATGCATTTTGTGAGTGAAAATCAATCACAAACCCTTGCTTTACTGTATTCAATATTTCCCCCTTTTTTTATTTTATTCACAAACTAATAATTGGTTTCCATTTGGAAGGCCTAAAGACAGGTGCGTCTTGGAAATTTAGCAAACTTTATTGAACTTTGAACGACTTTCAAACCCTTCTTCAATTAATTGTTTTAAGAACATTTTTTTTACCATTAATGATGTTGTATTTAAGCTGATAATAACTTTAGTACGTAATTTCCTTGAACATTGTTAGGTTATTTAGGGAACTAGCTTACATATATATTTTTTTACCTTTTGTAATATTCTTATCGCATATGTATACTGGAACGGATTAAGTAAATTTTCTTTTGAGCAAACTAAAATGGAGAAGTGAACATATTTTCTTGGGTGGGAAGAAGAGTTAAATTTAATGGTAGTATATAATAATTCCCATTGTGAACTTCTACTTCTAATGACTTACTAGTTGGTTAAATAATTGTGTGAGTGAAGAACTTTTTACCAATTCAATTTTTGACGCACGATTTATGGAAATAATAATGTTTGAATTAAATGAACTTAAATTAGTGAAAACAATATACTCAGTCACTTTCATCCACCAAAGATTTTTATATTCTTACTATATTCGAGTTTTAATAATGTGTTTTGACTATAAGTGTATCGTAAGTGAAGTTTGGAATCCGCTCAATATACTATATTTAAGTGATTGTTTGTGTCTATTGAGTAGAGTTCCGGTCTTACATAATTTATAGTTTTTAATTGAGTTGTGTGTTGAGTGGAGTGAGTTCACTTACCATAAATGAAAATTTCAAAATTTATATATCTTTTATGGACGTACCGAAATGACAAAATGTAAAGAATTTATTTTTTGAAAATAGAAAATAAAAATTACACACAAAACATGAAATATTAAATAGGGATTATACTCAAGAAATTGAGACAATATTACTAATAAAATGACAAGATTAAAAAATCTAATTAATAGTGCAAACAAGTTAAATAAGCTTTTCAAATATTATGTACTACCTTATATACATATAGTTATAAAAAATTAGCTTTCAAAAAGTAGTAAGTAGCATTTTATTTACATTGTTAAAATATTATTATTTATCTATCGATTAAATTATTTGTAAAATCTACTCATACAGGCACTTGATTTCTTGTTGAAAATAATGCACAAAGAATGAAAATACTTGATAAAATTATTAATGAGCTCGTTTGTGTTCGATATATATAATTTGAGTTGGGAAGAAATGTGAGAAACCCTCATTAAATATGTGATTACATTATTAATTATTAGTAAACATATAAGAAGTTTTTTGTTTCGATGATAATAATGTTAAAAGAGTATTTACACATTCATCAATAATATATATTTATTTTAAGCTAAAAACAATCACAAATATACCAAATTAGTCGAGATTCCAAATTTACAATAAATATAAGAGAAACGTATAAGGTTGACATTTTCTATTAATCACGATTCTTAGTATCCAAACAGTTGTTTAGCACTCACTAATCCTTACTTAATTAAGCAGCAACTTATTGTGTTTTGTGTGAGAATATATATTACTTCATCTCATACTTTTTAATTACAAAAGATCGAAATGATAACAGATGTTAATATAATAGAATACGACGTAGAATGAATGAGTCTAATAATGTGTATTTGATTCAAATAAAAACAGAAAAGAAAGAAATTTATAAGCATGGTTGTGATTTGTGAAAGTAAAATATGACTTAACAAATCATTGAAAACGATTGATCAACTCTTCACATACTGCTGGCCAAAGCCAGCTGCTTTTATTTGATTTTTTTTTCTCCGGTTTACTCAATTAATTTTGTTTTTCATAAGGGGTCATTTTCATTTTCATTGTTTATGATAATTTCATATTTATTTTATTGAATGCGGACTAACATTGAAATTGATGAATGAGTGTAAGAACCAGCATTAACAATATTTCTTTCTTTGATTCTTGATCCATAAATACCGAGTTCAGTTCAACAACAAAAAACAGTGAAAAAAAATAATTTGAATTAGCAAAAGGTGAAAACTTTTCGCTCCCTGTTTCTTTCACTCTCACAGTCACAGTCTCTCTCCCTCAAGGCTTTTAATACTTTTATCACAATATCATGAACAAAAAAATGAAGCTTATATGCGCATCATGATGATAGTTTAAATCTTGAAACAATTGTCGGAGAATTCAGGGTGGATCTTGATTCAAATTATTTTGTTCCATCTTCAAAATTAATCTGTTGCAGTAATGACGACGAATATTGGGATGATGGATGGTGCATACTTTGTGGGGAGGAATGAGATTCTTGGGTGGATCAACGCCAGGCTTCAGCTTACTCTCACTCGTGTTGAAGAGGTAAAAGAGCATTCAAAGGAAGAAACGACACCCATTCTAGGAAGCTTTTTCCCCTTTATGAAATTTCAAAGTTTTTGGCGATTATCCTTGTTTATAGAATGAAGTAGCTCAGTTTTATGTGATTTTTGAATTTTTATCATGGATGGGCACTGTGAGTTTTCATGTTTTCTTGTGTACCTTTCGTTTTCGGTGGGACTGGGTTCTATGGTTAAGTAATTACATAAAAGAAGAGATCTTTGTGAAACATCATCTGTGATTTAAGAAAGATAATATATTTCTCAAGAAAACTGTGCATATCTTGTCTTGTTATATGCCATAATTTGGTATTTTCTCTCCCAAGTATGAACTGTTGAAATATTGAGACTCGTATTAAACTAAATGTGAGATGTATTTGAGAGGGTTGTAAGGTTAGTATCTTGGTGTTTCTGGAGTAAATTATCTGATCTTCATGGTATTTTTCTGATGTAGCAATGATTTGACTATTTGTTCATCCCTTCATGATATCTTATGTTATAATCAAGCTGAGGATTCGTGATACTTAATACTTTGAAGTTGTCAAAACAAATGGAACTGCGAATTTGGCGATATTGCTAGTTGTCTATGAGAATTAGAATATAATTAAATGCCTTTATTTGATGAAAATAATTAAACAAGGAGTTTCCAAAAGCCTTGGATCTAGTTCAGTTTTCTTAGTTTCTTGCTTGTGATGGTTTTTTATGCTGTCCAAGGCTAACATATTACTCCACATCTATTCTCATTTCGGCTATTCTCTTTTATTTGTCCTGGGAATTTATCAACTTATTTACTATAGGCGGCATCTGGGGCAGTGCATTGCCAGATGATGGATATGGCACATCCAAGAGTAGTTCCGATGCACAAGGTGATTACTAAGTTGTGCCCATTTTCTTGTTAGTGATGCACTGTTCTGGCATTTCTAACCTACATATTCTGTTGTAGGTTAATTTTGATGCTAAAACTGAGTACGATATGATCCAGAACTACAAAGTACTTCAGGATGTTTTTAACAAACTCAAAATTACAAAGGTAGGTAATCTTTCATTACTACATCCCTTTCTTTCCATCTCTTTATCATGTAAGATGTTCTGCTGCAGATGCAGATGCAGATGATGCGTCTCACAATTTCACCTGCTTTTTAAGAAATTTGCACTTTTATGTTGCATCATTACAAGTGCTTGCCTGAAAAAATAATTTCTATCATGTCAGCTCTTCTTGCAAAATATTCTTGATAAACCACAAATCTGTGCTTCTGAGTATTCTTGAGAGGTTTCTTCGACCTCTCTGGTGGGATACACACTCCGCAATTCTCCATTCGTTATTTGCTGTCTATGCTAATTGCTAACACATCACATACTTTGATGACTGGACAACTTTTGAGCTTGTTGGATGTAATCTTTCAAATACTAGATCAAGTATATTGTAATACAATCTACAGCCCAATGTGACACATCTTAAGCTAATAAAAGTATGATTCTTGACCGTTCACGTAATTGGTGCAGTATATCGAGGTCAACAAACTTGTGAAGGGGAGGCCACTGGACAACTTGGAGTTTCTGCAATGGCTGAAACGTTACTGCGATTCTATCAATGGTGGACTGATGAATGAGTAATCCTCTTTGACTATACGTGGTTCAGCTATTTTTTGTAACTTGATATTAGTTCTGTTGTCTCAACGCATGAATATTTCCAGGAATTATGATCCGATAGAGCGCAGATCCAAAGGTGGAAAGGAAAGAAATTCTAAGGGCTCCCAAAAGAGTTTGCAAACAAATAACACCTTAAATTCCGTATCATGCAACGGAGTAAGTAGTAATAAGAATTCTGGTAAGCCTTGCATTGCACCTCTTGGTTTTCAACATATCTTCTGTTCAACATTGATGGTATACTGCTGTTTTACATTTTTCTTGTTTTCAGTAACAAAACAAGGGAAATTGGGTGTTGTGCCTGCTGGTGCTGATACTCCAATCGAGATTCAGAAATTGAAAAATGAGGTAAGATGCTATAACACACAATTTTCTGGCATGTGTGAGCTCAAATTGTAGTAGTGTCCAGTGAAAGTTAGTTTTACTTTTGTTTTGGTATTTAGTTTGATGCAAGATTACATATCCAGCTTCTGGATCTCAAGCTTTCTGTTGATTCCTTGGAGAAGGAAAGAGATTTCTACTTTGCCAAATTGAGGGACATTGAAATACTTTGCCAAACACCCAAGTTGGATGATTTTCCGGTAAGAATTTTGCGCTGCATTTACTGCAACTTCTTGTAGATGTTATGACTCAAAAGACTTGATTGAATACATACTTGAGATATATGTAGGGTTTATTTTGTGTTGAGAGGCTTTTATTTACAATTAAAATGTGACAACCTTTCAATTTTCTTGAAGATGGTTGTGGCAGTTAAGAAGATATTGTATGCTGCGGATGAGAAGGATAATGCCCTTGCAGAGGCCCAAGAAATCGTGTCCCGGTCTATAAATGTCGAAGAAACTAAGTTTCCGAATGGTGGTGATGACTGACTACTAACTCAAGATCTCTAGGGGATCTGGAAAGTGTGACATTCAGATTTCTTGATGTAATGAAACATACTAACAACACAGCCTTTGTGTGCTTCTCTTCTCTTATCACTTGTCTCTCAGAATTGATTGGAACATTTCAAACTAAAAATGGTTCAAAATGGGAACCCAACCATTTGAAATCTGAAAAGTAATATGAACGAAAAGAGAAGCACATATTCAATGAAAATATGAATTTGGAATTCATAGCTCCCCATATGAGGCTTAAAGGACACTCACGTTCCGGGCAATTATAAAACGACTGATCTAGCAAATGAACGTCTGACTAAGACAGATGAGCAGAGTTTAAAGCTTTTACTGATAACATAATCCACAAATGATGTATCTGGTTAACAAGTCATCTTCATATAGAAGCAGTTGCGAAAATTTTATCAGCAAAACGGCAGCAAGAAGCTTCATCAGGTGTTCTTTGGAGTTCTGCTGGCTGCAAGGAGCCTTGAAACACAAACACATAAATACACTTCAAACTTAAGAAATATCATAATGCAGACAGAGGAACTGCAACAGATTTGGCACTGAAAACAAGCAAGATCATACATTTCTTTATTTGATTGATTCAAATTGGCTTATTTAAATCATTTGAATATTTAACCCAACAATCACTAAGCTCACATACTCATGACATAAATTGAAGCTTAAATAGAAAGTCATGTATGGACAGAGACAGAGAGAACATTCCTCACATAATAACTCAGGTCATAGTGGAATACTGTTGAGCAAAGTGCAAAAGGATTACCTAGCTAGAGTACTAGGTCCATAGAGAAGAGAAAATGAATGATACTCCTTCTCAGGTTGAGGAAACCTCTGAAATATTTTTTGCAAAATCATGAGTAATAACACAATGAAAGTCATTCAATAATCAGTGTCCAATGATATGGTGCAATGGAAACTTGAGTAAGAAAATATTGAACATACTCTAAAACAAAATGTGTAGTTATGAGAAAAGTGAACAGTTCATGCATATAAACTTAGAATATATATTCAAAATTTTATCTCCTTTTATGTTTTATTCTAGCAGCAGCAGCCTTCACTTGTGTTGGAGGTCTGCTTTTCTTTTCCTGTTTGAGCTCTATTAGAGCATTCCTAACACGCGAGCTTGGGCAGAATCTTGTTGCTTGAGAGTCCGATGCTAGCTCGCACTTTGGGAGATCTAATTCAACTTTTTTTCAAAGGCATTTTTTAAAATACAAACATTTCCTCTTTCAACTTATTTCACACTTCATTTCTTTCACATTTCACCATCATCTAATTTTTATTTTCAAAATGTCTTTCATGATAAAACAATCGAAGTGGCAATGGAGTTTTCCATAGCGAGTAAAGAACTTTTTTTATTCCAAAGACCCTTTAGTCGTGTATATAAAACGAGAAAACTTTTATATATATATATATAAATATATTGAGATTGGACTTTCAGGAGTTTGCTAGCAAACGTCTCTACGCCCATTACTTCTATGAGAATCTGACTTGTGAAAGACATGGAACAAGCATTTGAAGTACTCTAATCTTATTGGATAATTGTCAAATTTTAAGCACATATTTGGTTTCACGATAATATAAGCAACATAATTTATGTGTTGCATTACTATGTACAATATGGTTGTTATAGATGGATGTCCACAATCAAATTGGGCACTCGAGATCGAAACGAGCTTCTCAACTCACACAAAAAAGTCAACCAACAACATCAATGATAAATTTAAGAATTATTTAGATCATTATGCATCCTTTTGCGATGGGCGCATTCATAATTTACTCGAGCATAAAACCTACACGTGTTTCGATCATTTGGTAATTTTTCTATTTCGATTTATTATATTTTCAATCATTTTGATTTCCTTTTGGTTTTAGTTAGTGCAATTTTCTTATGATATTTGTTTAATTAAAATTTATTTTCTTAAATATTAATTTCTATTTTGGTTTAAAAAATAAATACAGAAGTGAAATATTAAAATTCAATACAAGATCCCAATTGCATGGATTCGAAAAAAACAATTCAAAAAATTGTTAAAATACAAATAAATGATCCAAAGTGGGAATCCCATTACAAATGCTCTTTATTATCCATAGATACTATTCCATTAGTCCGCTCGACTAAAACACTTTTTATTCGATTAAATATATAAAAATAATAAAATATGTCAAGTCCAGAGGAATAGATGCATCACATACTACACCAACTACCGGATTGCATCGTTCTTAAATTTTGTTAATGTATTTTGCCAAATTAAGTATAATGACCTTATATAAATGTTATGTTCCCAATGAATTGTATTTCGAATTTCCAACATGCAAAAATCAAAATATGATGCTAGTCTGGTCTGGACATCTGAAAAGTTGAACCTATTGTAAAAGGCATATGAAGTTGATTACAATGAACGTCAATTAATTATTTAATTCGAGTTCTTCCTAATCCACTTTATTACACAACGCTACAACTAATTTTTGGAAGAAAAAATACGTACTTGATATTTGACTTGGTAAATTGAGATGATTCAACCCCAACGATGAAAAGAACAATAAAACATTTACAGGTTTTACGGTTGATCATATAAGATTAATCTTATGATGTGCGTTCGGTTGTATGAACACATATCTCATGTTATTAATCTCAAAACTATGTCATCAATCTTGACTTCATTAATCTCAAGCCAACTAAATCTCGAATGATCGAACAGTCCCTTACATTATTAACCCACTAGAACTGCAGTTCGTTGCACAATATTAAGCTGATTGGATAATCTAATTTTTCAATATTCAATCATCAATCTATTGCATGCATCTTTGATATAATGTAACACCCAATTATTACAATCGGAAAAAGTTTGTAGTTCTTAAAAAGAAATACTTGTGGTTGGAAAATAGAGTCAAATGATATATATTCAGAACCAAAATACACACCTAGCATAAACAGAGCCTTCCTCTATATTAACAACTGAGGAGTTACACTAAAAGCAACATGCAGTCCTGTATATAAATATGGTAAAATAAAGCATCAAGTATCCATCCAGCTCCTCTTTACAAAAGCGTCTTCATCGTCGAACCAAGGAAAATGAGACGACAAAACCATTAAAACTCTTGACCATATCAGTACCTGTAATCATCTTCATAGCTGTAGCTATCACCATGGGAAGCATAGTTATTACTCCTTGACGCGGTGCTGGTTTCGCTGGACTGGGTGGAAATGTAAAAAATCACGAGTGACATCAAAAACTTGGGACGAGACAGGCAAAACTGTTCAGATAATTTAAGAAAAACAACTGAAAGCCACATACCCTGTGAAACAATTTCTCGAATGCATTAGGTCCATTCTCTTGGAGGTGTTTTTCTGCTGCAGTGATGATGTCATCGGGCTTGCTGAAGATGTCTTTCTTTCTTGGAACATACCAGATGTTAACTGACTTCTGCCGAGTTACAACGTAAGGCCTTACATAATGTTCGTAGACATAAGCAGCTCCACTGAAGTACGGAATCACCAACCAGCAGGTGAAAATCAGCTTTGCATATGACCAGAATGGCAACCTAGCACGGATAAACAGCAACGACAGTAAATGAAAAGTTAAGGATATGATCACAGATTTCAGAGGTTCTACCATATCTGAAGATCTGAACTGATATGAGCAAATCCAGAGCTATTCAAAATCTGCACCAGACTTGACATATTATATCAAGGTGGTTGCAGAGCCTTATATAACTAATAAGTTTTTTATAGTTTACTTTAGATTCTGCGTAGTGCCTAAATTGAATTTATGGGTCGTCGTACTAAAAATAGTTCACCATGCATAGTTTGTCTTTCATCACTCAATATTTAGGTTATGCATCATCATAATATCTTCATGCCATTTTCTCCTATCACTACTCTTTCCTTTCTTTCCTCAATCCTCTTCCAATCAAACACATCATTATCAGGATGAAAGAAAAATAATTGACTACACCTGTTTGGCATTAACAAGCTTATCATCAGCTACTCATGAGTTGAGAAATACGTCACCTACGATTACTATAGAGGTAATCACGATTTCACAAAGCCTAAGTCAACATCTAATAGTGACATCTCAGAGATAATATTACTTCCAAGTTCCAACAGTTAGTGAAATATGATTTTTCCTTAGCTTCAAGAATACATCACTAAAGCAGTCAGAAGGCATAGAGTTCCTCACAAGACTATCAAAGTAAGCACGAGTTCGAAATGGGAAAATCGTATCGCCATAACCGCGGAGCCAAAAATTGTCACAAACTAGAAGATACTCACTCACCATTCAATAAGTTTAGCAAAAGTGAGCTCAAAGAGAGTGATCATAGAGTAAAGAACCCAATAAGTTAGCCATTGTTGATCATCAATAGGGGACTTCGTCTCAATTGCCCTAATTGACGCATATCTGTCCAAGAACACAAAACCCAGCAGAATTAATCAGCAAAATGAGCAATAAATCACTCTTTAATATTACTATTACCAAAAAATTGAGAAGCCAAACTTACAGAGGATAAACCAGAGTCACAACAGGCCTGCATATAATCACAAGAATCTTTAGAAAAACATAAAAGGGCAGAAATCATATTGTTCAACATAATCGAGCCCAATTTGCAAAATTTAAACACGCCCGCATATAAATCAAGAACAGCCCACCAGATCACATTGGAGAATCAACCAAACCACACGCAAATAGATGTTTTATACACTAAATTAGGATAGAAAAGTGAGACGATCGATCGTACCCGGCAAGAATATCGAAATTAGTAATGAGCAATTTGAGAAAGCTAGTAGCTCCAGATCCACTAGATCCACCCATTATCTAAGCTCAATAAGAGAGCAGTATGGTTTGTGGAAAGTACTTGGTTATAGAGGGTTGATGATGGTAAGGCTTAATTTGCAGTTGAATTGAGTTCACAAACGAAAAGGAAAAGAGGAAGAGAAGAGAATATTAAAAAGAGCATACGAGTGTGAAAGGAGAGAAACAAAAGTCGGTGGACAACAGGCGTTTGTCTGAAGCCGCAGTGAGGTCAGGAACGGTCCCTACATACACTTCAATTTTAAGCAAAGAAACACTCTGATTTTCTATGTTATGCTAATACTACCATAAACAACCCTAGCAAAATATACTCCATCCTTCCACCAAAAAGTCATTAACAGTTTGACTTGACACGAATTTTAATAAAATATGTTTACTTTATGAAAATGTAGTAAATAAAAATAGTAGAGAGTAAAAAGTATTTTTTATATAGTGAGTCGAGATTGTATCTCACTTTATATTGTTTGATTTAAAATTAATTTATTTTTAATAATCTACTTTAATTAATATGATTAAATTAATTTGTTTAATTAATTTTTGATTTAATTAAATTAATCTAACCAATCAATGTTTCATTTAAAATGTGTTAAGCAGACCATTTAATGTTTAAACATATTAATTAATTGAATGTGTTTAAGAAGAAAACGTGTATTTAATGAAATTAATTAATGGAATGTGATTAATGACATTAATGTGATTAATAAAATTAATTAAATCAAACTGTGTTTATGAAAAAAACGTGTGAAATGAAGAGAAGAAGAAGTGAAATTAAAACATCAACTAAAAGGCTCCAAATAAAACACTTGGGCAATCTAAAAGTCATTTTACACTTGATTTGATAAGAAAAAAGTGGAGGGAAATTAATTGGCTCCAAATTTAAACCTACAACACATTTACTATCCATAAATACACCAACTAAAGCATTAAACCTACAACACATTAATTGGCTCCCAAATCAATTTCTAGAGAAAACACAAAAAGTGCCTTAATGGCTGCAATTACAAGGGAAAACATTAAATTGTCTGAGGAAGATTTGAACAAAATAGCACAATGGCTGATGAGGCACATGGACGGCCTAGATTTGAGGAGATGAGCATTATTAGAGGCTGTAATCCACTTCAAGATTTGTAGGCAGACTGCATGGAAGATTTGAAAG
This sequence comes from Leonotis leonurus, assembly GCA_026898415.1. Lineage (NCBI taxonomy): Eukaryota > Viridiplantae > Streptophyta > Magnoliopsida > Lamiales > Lamiaceae > Leonotis > Leonotis leonurus. The sequence continues at coordinate 1,685,025 of JAPKLX010000066.1, read as the reverse complement.
TAAGCAATTACTTTGATTCAGCTTGGGCAGCCTGTGCACCTTCAACCAAAGCAAAAAGGTTGTAAGCATTTTGACAAAGTAGAAATAGATGTTGAAGCAGTTAAGTCACTTACATTTCTGCAGAGATCTTCAATTAGAAAGATGACAAGTAACTTAGGAGTAAGCAAGAGCTTGATAGGGAATTGCGTGAAAAAGAAACAAATAAGAGCTCACAGCAATAAAACCAACCTTAACTGTAGGAAATAGGCTAGCTAGACTAAGATGGAGTTTAAGTCACCTTGATACTAGTTTGGGTTGTGGGGCTGTAAGATTTCAAAGCATGCATAACGTAGTGCATATAGATGAAAAATGGTTCTATATAACTAAGACTAGTGACATATATTACCTTCTTCCAAACGAGACCGAACCATATAGAAGTTGCAATTAAAAAAGGTACATTACCAGTGTAATGTTTATGTGTGTTGTGAGTAGGCCACAAGTTAATGATGATGGAACAATACTATTCGATGGGAAGTTAGGGATATTCTCATTCACAAAACAAGAAGCTGCGAAAAGGCACTCAAAGAATAGAAGGAAGGGCACATTGGAGAACAAACTTATTCAATCCATCACCAAGGACATTATCAAAGAGTGTCTCATCAACAAGGTATCAGATTTCACGTTTCAGATTTTGGTTAGTTATCAGAAACACTTCATCACATAGCAATTCACATTTCAAATTACAAAACTTACTCAAATCTCATAGCAAATCAGATTTTAGTTTTGTCACACTTACCCAAATGAGATTTCATATTTCACATAGCTAACATAAACACTTCATCACATAGCTATCAAAAACACTTCATCACATAGCAATCAGATTTCAGACTTCATCAATTCAGTTTTGTACATTGCAGGTTATACCAGCTATCAAAGCCAAATGACCATCAAATGCAAGCAAACAGATTATCATTCAGCAAGATAATGCAAAACCTCACATTGCACAAAATGATACAGGGTTCATCATGACAACAAATACAAAAGGTTTCCAAATCAGTTTAGTTTGTCAACCACCAAATTCACCAGATTGCAACATAAACGACCTAGGTTTTTTCATAGCTATTTAGAGCATACATCATGATAAAGTGTGTAATGGCGTGGATGATCTAATGAAGAATGTGGAAGCAACATTTAATGAACTGACACCTACAACATTGAACGATGTTTTCTTGACACTACAAGGATGCTATATAGAAATGATGAAGGCCAATGGATGCAACAATTATAAGATTCCACACATGGCAAAGGGTAGACTTATAAGAGCAGGAATATTGCCCGAATGTTTGGGGGTGGATGAACAGCTTATAAGGGAGTGCTTGGAGTTCTTAAACTTGGAATAAAACAACACTGGTTCTAGGTACAACATAGACAGTGTGCAAACAGCTTTTGGTTTATAAAGAAGGATGTTTTGCAAGGGGTTTTTGGATATTGTTTAAATGATAAGCAACTGACTCAATTGTTAGAAGTTGTTTAACATGTAAACTCTTATATTATCTCATATTTGTGGGTTATTAAAGTCTCAGCTTATTATCCTAATTGTATTGCATCATAGACTTTTAATTTCAGTTTTGTCCCACACAAAAACAAACAACAAAACCATAATTTAAGCCTCCAAACACTACAATTCCAGATATGCAAATGTGAAATACATTAAGGCAAATTACAACCAACAGTGTCACCCTCAAAATCCACACATCATAGGGTTCTAGGGTTTCATCTACAACATATCAACACATCACAAATCAAGAAATGCAGGGGAAACATCAAATTAGGCTCTAGGGTTTCATCTAGGACATAAAACCATATAAGGCTCACGGACTTCATATTTCAGTTTTGTCCCACACAAAAACACACAACAGAACCACAATTTAAGCCTCCAAACACTATAATTCCAGATATGCAAATGTGAAATACATTAAGGCAGATTGCAACCAACAGTGTCACCCTCAGAATCCACACATCATAGGGTTCTAAGGTTTCATCCACAACATATCAACACATCACAAATCAAGAAATGCAGGGGAAGCATCAAATTAGGCTCTAGGGTTTCATCTAGGACATAAAACCATATAGGGCTCACAGATCAATGTAGTATCAACATATTAGAATATCAAATCATCATAAAACCATATAGTCACAGATCAGTGAAGTATCAACATATCCACATATCAGATAATCAAAAAGGCCATCTACGCCCAATCACAGTTCAATCAAGGCCAACTACGCCCAATGAAAGTTCAATCAAGGCTAACTATGCCCAATCACATATCAATCAGGGCCAACTACGCCCAATCAGATATCATAATCAACATATGCCAACTACGCCAAAATAAATCGGGCAAAGAGTTGATTTATACCTGGCTTCTTACCAAACAGAAATGGAACAACCATGGGGAACCAAATCCCAACCAGATCAGAGAACCATCTCCTCTTTTCCTTCGTCCATTTATGATTCTCAGCACCTTCATGCAGAGGGGTAGCGGGCATCACTGAATCAATGGAATGAGTTGGCTTAGATCTATCAAGATTTGAGCCAATCTCATCCATAGAAGGTGTTTCCTCGACCACTGTATCATCTTTGCCCAGAAAATATGATGGCTCCATCCATGACTCGATATAAACCGAGTTGGTAGAGGTTACTAAGTATGAAGTGTAATACTTTTCCCACATTAGTTATGGAACCATCATTCATCTTGTATTTAATAAGATTAAGAAATCTTATGGTATGACTAGTTGGGTCATATAACGTCCTGGCGTGTGCCGGTCTGCTGAACTGGGGCCTATTTTTGCTAGTGGTATGTGCCACTAGATGTGCCATGATCTGTGTAATGGCCTATGGTACGTTCTGTGCCACTGGTGTTGTGCCAGCGTGTCACGTTCTGTGTCACTGTGTTGTGGTCTGTGTCAGGTTCTGTGCCAGTGGTGCTGTGCCACAATCAGTGCCACAACCTGTGCCAGTGGTCTCTCCTATGACTTGGTCTGGTCTCCTGTAACGACCATATGACTTAAATGGGCATTATTGTCATCAATTCCAACAGTCACTCATGTAGACTTGTCAATGGGTGGGTAAAATTCGGACCGGAACCATTAAATTAGTTACGGTTCTAGAACCGGAACCGGACCGTTGAATATCGGATGGGTGGGTAAAATAATTAGTTACGGGTCAACGGGTGGGTAAAATAATTAGTTACGGTTCTAGAACCGGAACCGGACTGTTAATTAAAATATTAATGGTTCATGTCCGGGAGAATACCCATGGGTATTATTGGGTATGAGTTACCCATGGGTCTTGCTATGTTTTATTTATATAATTATTTTAGTCACCAATACGTTAAAACGAATCCGAATTCTAAATAAATTAATTAAATATAAAATGTTTAATAATGAAACTTCACTCTTATTTTATTTAAACATTATTAAAAAATCACTTAAATACCATAATTATTTTACGACTTATATGTGTTTATTGTTTGAGTACATTTATTATTAAATTATGACGTATAGAGTGTTCGTCTACGATCAAGGATGTAACACGAGATATTATAAAATATTATTTTTTAAGATAAAAAAAATTGAAGAAAAAAAATGAAAAAAAAAATGATCGGGCCGGACCGGGCTAGAACTGGAACCGTACCTTACGGGTCGGGTCGGGTCTGGACCGACCATGAGCGGGTTTGTACGGGTCTAGAACCGGAACCGAAATCGGAAGCATAACTTTAAAATGAGCGGATTTTGACCGGTTCCGGTCCGGGTAAAACCCACCCATTGACAAGCCTATACTCATGTGTGGGAATGGACCTATAAATAGGTCACTATAGCATGCATTGAAACACATGAAAACATTGTATACCATCATATTGATGCACAACACTTCGTTTTGGCATCTCAAGAAGCTCTATTTTTTATCTTGTTCAGTTCGTCGGAACTCGGTTTGTTTGCGGTGATGCTACACTTCGAGACGAAAGTCGTTTCATCTTTGGGGACTTTGCGCCAATTTGAGAGCACTATCGGGGCGTAATTTGTCCTGTGGATAGAGGGCTATCCTCGACTCAACTTCTGCTTCTGTTTCCAGATTTATTCTAGTTTGTAATAGTTCTGTCAGGATCATCTGTAATTTTTATTTCTTTTTCCGATTGTAACTTTTCTAACAAATCCTGACTTATTTTTTACAATCAAAGCAATACATATAGATCCGACCAATTATTACAGCTAAGAGAGAAAAGTAAAATACAACTAACCCTAACCAACTAGTGTCACATCAATTATTTCTTATTAGCTAAATTAAAAGAAGCGTGAAACATTAAATTGTTATGTTAATTGGAGGGTGTTTGACTAACCTTATTTTAAATAGCTTATAAGTTTTTGAAGCTTAATTATAAGCTATTTAAAGAGTTTATAAGATGTTATCTCTTAAAAGCTTATAAGTTGTTAAAGTGTTTGAATAAATGAGTTTATAAGTTTTTTTTTTTTTAAATTCTAAAATGATAAAGTGTTTGACATTTTAAACTCTCCGTACGTGATTTTGTTGATGGAAATTTGGTAATAACAAAATATTGTAATGTTATTTATATATTTTGTTGCAACTTATAAGTTCATGGACAAATAAGTTGGAGTAGCTACTTATTTTTTGAACAATTTATAAGATACAAGAGTTTATTTTTACAGTTTATAAGCTCTTAAAGATCTTAATTTGTCAAACGCTTTTAAGGAACTTATAAACTCTTAAACAACTTATAAGTTGTTTTCTTTTAAGGAGCTATAAGATCAGCCAAACACCCCTTAACTCCACTAGCTAGCATTGTAAATCTTCTTCCTCAGCGTGTCTCAAACCCCTTTCCTAATCTAAATATCCACTTTAATATACATATCTCTTTCTTAATTATCTTAGTAGATATACTTATTTAGTGTTTTTCAAGAGTACGCCTTCGCATTGTGAGCGTGCCAGATAGTGACCTAGTATTACGGATGGATAATTAATGTTATCATGATCCACTAGTGTTATACTCGCGCGAATATTTATTTTCTATTAATAATTTGACAAAAGCACAATCAAATGTTATTTAAAAAAATTAATACAAGAATGTAAAAATACATGCAAAAAAGAAAATTTATTATGAATTTTGGAAAGCTTCTTTGTACACAACATTTTTAATAGATATACTATCTTTCTCATCATCTTTACAAACTAAAATTTTCAATCATTTTCTACTTGTGGCTCGTGACATAGCTACATACAATTGACCATGACTAAAAATTGATTTTTTTCAAAAACAATCCAACACGGTTTAATGATTGACCTTGACTTTTGTTGATAGTCATAGCATAAGAGACAATGAGGGGAAATTGTTGTCATTGAAACTTGAACGACAATATGGGATCTGATGAAGTCAGTGACATTCTTGGAATCAACACTTTATATCTCGCATTTTGACCAGTGAGAACTTTTGCTTCTATTACATGACTGTCAAGTCTTGTAATAACCAATCTAGTTCCATTGCATAAACCATTAGCATGATATATATATTCCTAAGAAGCATAACTGGAGTTCCCACTTTCAAAAATAATTCATGATTAGGAATACCAGAACACCTAAGATTATTCAAGAATTTTGGTGTGTGAATATCTTGGAATATAGAATCATTTAATTTCACTTTGCATGTAGTTTCTGAGCTCAAGTATGATTGACCCTCACTTTCATCCAGTGAAATCATATGTTGGTTGATAAACTCGACTACAGCTAAAGTTGGCGCTCGAACTGCGCGTTCTTGTAAATAAGACGCAGTATCGACAATTTTGTTACTTAATTCATAAATGTAGTCAACAATGGCAGTAATAAGATTCTCATCATACTTAAGCAAAATGTCTTATGGAATATCAATGGTTGTTTCTCCATCATTTGAACCTCCAACTACACCATCTCCAATACTTGCAACCCAATTAGAAAATTTGTCAATCTCAACTGATTCATCTCCCAAACAAGTATTCTGAAGTCTCATATTTTTCGTCAATCTCAATATTGTGCAGCTTTTTCAGAGATATGATGAATTAATTGTAGCATGCACAATATCTTGTTTACTACACTTGGGAATGACATTTAAAATTTGTCGAAAATCACCGCCGAAGACTATTGTTTTACCGTCAAATGGAAGCTCAAAAATTAATAGATTGCAAAATCGCATAATATCGCGTAAGCTTCTATTAAGGCTTCGAAACAAAATTTTTGCATCATAGGTGCTTCATCCCAAATTATAAGTTTTGTTTTTATAAGTAACTCAGAAAGTGGACTTCATTATTTTATGTTGCATGTTGAATCTTTGTTTGCATTGATTGGAATTTTGAAACGTGAGTGTGCTGTTTTTCCACTAGGCAATAGAAGTGATGAAATTCCACTTGAAGCAACATTTATAACTATTTCCCCCTTTGACCGTAAAACGGCAGACAGACATTTCCAAACAAAAGTTTTTCCGTTTCCTCCGTAATCATATACAAAAAACATGCCTCCACAATCAGATTCAACTGCATTTAAGACCGTGTCATGCATTTGTCGTTGTTCATTTGTGCATTTTCTCAAGAAATCATTTTATTCTCGTAGAAGACTTTTTCGATCATATTGTAGCTCATATATGATCAATCTAGTTCGATTGATTTGAGAAAGATCGATATTTGAGAATGGTAATGATGGAAAATCACGCAGACTCCTCCCAAAAGCCTGTAATAATTTTTCAATTTCGGCCAAAGCACAATTTTTTATTTGATCTTCATCCATAAACAGTTCCTGTAGAGTCAAAAAATAACATAAAATAGTTATAATTTATTTTAGTACTCCCTCCGTCCTAACTAAGATGGGGCATTACTTTTAGGCGCGGTAATTAAGAAAGTTGAAAAGTAGTATAAAGTGTTGATAAAAATATATATTATTTAAACATGTGTATGTAATAAAAATGTCATAAAGAGAAAATGACCCATCTTAGTTGGGATGCCTAAAAAGCAATACAAGTCATCTTAGTTGGGAAAGAGGGCGTACAATATTACATTATATATGATTGACATATGTAATAAAATTTTGTAATACAACTTACCATTGTTTTGTAGTGAATTTCTATGTGTAGATAATATCATCTGATAAAAACCTCCAACATTTATCCCAAATCATTTATGGTCTTCCAAGATAATCAGATGACAATAAGGTGACAAAAAGATTTCTTAGAAATTTTGCAAATGCCCAATGAGTTGCCTCTATAATTCCATCAATGTATTCTTTGTCATCATCTAAAAGTCCTATAGTATATAAAGCATCTCGAAATGTATCATATTGAACTCCATTGATGCATCTTATTTCTTCATAACTTCTTGGACCCCTAACAACATTCAATAGACAGCTTAAGTAATATCGCTCACCTGAACCAAGAAGTATATAATGTATTCCAATTATGAATATTTTCTGCATTCACACCCACTCCCGAGTATCTTTTTTCCAAACAAATTTTGTTGGAAATTCAACATAAGTAAGTTCTCTTGCTTCAGGGTATTTTTTGTTCGCTTCCATCCAAGCTAAGAACATACTTTGCTTAACAGTTGGTCGATCAAGAACAACATTTGGTGGATCCAATTATGAGAATATTACATTTTGTTCTTCTGGTAGATGAAAGCTCAGGCGCTCAATAGGACCAAAAATTCTCCAAGCTGCTTCACATGAAGAAATGTATCTACAATCATAATACATCTTCACTTCATCACACTCCTTTTGTCCTTCTCCATCTCCATTGGTTTCATAAAACATGCGGTAACACGATCATGTGCTTTGTTTATGTACTTGAATAAGTACTTTATTGATCGAGATTAGTTGCACCACGCAACATTTATATGAGCATCATACTTTAGAAGAAGGTTTTGATTGTGTGTTACCACATATCTATTATCCAAAGTTACTCCATTTTTTACAACAACTCTACCATTATCATGACGTCTATAAATATGATATTCATCTTCATCAGTAGACGTTGTTTCAAGAAACTTCTTTGAAAAATACTTTGTACAACGACTATTCGACATGCATGGTGAATTTTTGTTTGCGACGCATGGACCATGTATCATAAAATCTTGTACTACTTTATAGTTATCTGGATCATATTCTTTATCAAGAATTTTTGTTGATATGATTTTGTCAATAGCTTCAGCAGACTTTTATTTGTTTTCTTTATCCAGAAAAAGCAAGATATGAGAATGAGGGAGGCCTCGTTTTTAAAACTCAATGGTGTAAACAACTGGAAAAAAAATTAAAAAAAAAAATACTTAATAACATAGACAAGTATAAAACTTTATATATTTATATTCACAAATAAAATAATCATATCTTCTTTGCCTTTGCTGAAAAATTTCTTCTTTTGCAAGTCTTTGATTAGACTATCCAATTTGATCTTAAAGACACGAGCAACGATATCAGGATAATCCTTAGGTTTCAAACCTTTACTTTCAACATATATAACATTTTCGGGCCATTGTGGATTGCAAGTAAATGTAATAAACAAATCTCGGTACCTTACCCATCTGCAAATGGCCATAACATCTTGATTATTTTGTATCTTGTATCGAGCACCACCAGTGAAGGATGAAGGCAAAATTACACGTTTCCAATGCCTAGTAGGATATGTTTCACCCCTTAAGAGTGCTCCTGTTAAACCCTTGTACATTTCTGAACGTAATTGCTTTTGATGGTGACACACATATGATAGTATGCTCGATTCTATCATTGTGTATGCATTAACAACAAATTGTTGAAACAACCACTTTGATGACGGAATGATGGACACTTCCTCTTTCTTATCATGCAATCTATAAGCAAAAAACTCTCTCAAGCTTACTTTCATTCTTTTGTCATTAAAGGATTTCTTTGATTCTGAAAAAAGAATGTCTTCTCTATATCCATCCTCGCCATATGGGTAGGGGTGAACATAAAAGACCGGAAAACCGAACCACCCGACAAACCAAACTGAAATCGATCTAAAAATAAGGTTAACCGAACCGTTCGGTTTAATTTTTTTTTAATTTTAAAAAACCAATAATACCGGTTCGGTTTTTATTTTCATTTATGTAAAACCGGTGGTTAACCGACCTGAACCGATATGTATAATACTTATAAATAATATATATATATATAATTAAAAAATTTAACACATGTATTTTAAATATAATACATGAGGAGAATATAATACATGACGAGAATATATTTTTATTTTGCTATCTTTTTTATAGAAAATTTTTGTTTGACGGAAGACCATCCCTTTTGAGCATCGATGACTAGACATACATTTATAAACCAAGTGAACACTATTTAATTAGTTTAATGAATACAAAGCTTATATTAGCTGCAACTTTATTATTATTATTTTTTTTAGAACTTTATTTTATTTTATTGATCTCTGAGTTATATATTTGACTCATTTTGCTATATTAAAATTAGTTATTTTACTATAAAATGATAAATTAATTTTCATATTGATCTTAATTAGCATATTACCATATATTGGTATTTATATTTTTTCTACCATATTATTATAAATAAATAAAAAATTATTATTTATCATGGTTAACCGGTGAAAAATTGGTTAACCGATCCGATATTTTGGTTAACCGCTAATGCGGTTTTTGGTTTTTATTTTTTATTTTTTAATGGTTAACCGAACCGATAAAAACCGAACGGTCAGATTTTTTATATCGCAAACATACGGTTAACTGACCCGTGTTCACCCCTACATACGGGAATAACAACTAATATTCCAAAGTAAGGTAAGATGCATGTAACTCACTTATGCATTTTAGCTAACGCGATTATGTTTCAACAATTATATCTCTTTCAGCTAGTGACTCATCAAAATCTCTGACAACTAAAGCAGTCATCTCAGATACGGAAGGAAGATTGTATCTTCTTGTGTCTTGTCCTCTTTTCCCAATTAGTCTTCTTTATTTGTGATGTCCTATTTTTCACAAATTTTTCCTTTGCCGTTCGAAATGACTTTAATAAAAAATTCTCATCTAACATATCTTTAATCTTCGCTACATTCTCAACATGAAGTGGATTTATGTCGTTCTTTTGTCTACAACAAATAACGATGTTAATAATAAATAAAGAGTTTTATTGAATAACATGTAGCAATATTAAAACAGCAAGACCTACTGAACAGAGAGTAGCCTATTTGAAATTTCATTTTCAGTATCATAGATATATAGTTGGGCAAATTTGGGTGTTTCCCCTGCTGTTGGCATCAAACTTCCAATCAAATGGTAATTTTGACCATGTATTTGGAATACTGGCGGCGACTACCCATTATTTAAAGTCGAATATAGCTTTCCTCCCATAGAAGGGAAACAAAACATATTATTATATGATCGAATATTTTCAGTAAAATGTTTGCTCTTTGCATCTCTGCCAAAAATAAAGTCTTGCAAGACTTTAGAGGGATCTTTCATTTTGGGAAGTTGATTTTTTCCACTCAAGCAACATGCAGAATACTTAGAATTTTGTGTATTCAAATGTTTTCTCAACCTTTCTTCATACCAAAATAAAGCTCCGCAAAATTCACAAGTATGTATTGGATCAACTATATTCCAATACTGTACAATCGATGAAAGATGCATTTTTCATAAATAATAATATAAATATTTAAAAAATATCATCACAAGTATTTATAATTATTATAATATACCCCTTGTGCTACGGGTTGACATATATTCAAAATCATCACCACCTATAATAAAAAAATATCAAATAAATTAAGCTAGAGTTAATACTATACAATTTATATATTTATTGAAATTAATGTTCACCATCATACAAATTTAGATTGCATGATAAGAAATAGGAAGTGTCCATCATTCTGTCATCAAAGAGGTTGTTTCAATAATTTATTGTTGATGCATACACAATGATAGAATCAAGCATATATCATATGTGCGTCACCATCAAAAGCAATAACGTTCAGAAATGTACAAGGGTTTAACAAAAGCACTCTTAAGGGGTGAAACAAATCCTACTAGAGTACTTAAAAATTATCATCACAAGTATTTACAATTATTATAATATACCCCTTGAGCCACAGGGAGACATATATTCAAAATCATCACCACCTATAATAAAAAAAATATCAAATAAATTGAGTTAGAGTTAATAATATACAATTTATATATTTATTAAAATTAATTCTCACCATCATATAAATTTAAATCAATATTTGAAGGGGTAATAGTGTCGATGGCTGGAAAATAGAAAAAATAATGTAAATCTACAAAATAGAAAAAATTAACAGTAAATGTAAATCAAGATAAAATAAAGTATATCTTCTGTAATTGTTGGAAATACAAACACTCAAAATCTCAAATTACAGACTTACCATCATCTATATTTATTACTCCCTCCGTCCATGAAACATCTTCCTAGTTTGACCCGATGCGAATTTTAATGTAGTGTTGGAAAGTGATTGTAATTTGAGTGTTTGAGTGTTTGATGCATAAAACATTATTAATTAGATAAATCATTATTGATTGGATAAAATATTTACTAATTAAATTAAATTAACATGAAATAACGTAGAGACTGCAAATAATGTATTAACTGATTAATGAGATAAATTAAGCATTAATTGGTTAGTTAACTGAAGAATAACGTAGAGACTAAAAATGATTTAAGTAATGTTAGAATGCATTAATTGCATAATTTACATAATGTTAAAATGCATAATTAACTGATTAAGAATTTTTAGATAAATTAAAAAAATTAATTGGAGCATAATGCAAAAAGTAAATGTTCATATTGAAGGCACTTGGAATACCATTAAACTAATCAAAATTTACACTTGATTTGATCCAAAAAAAATGAGAGGGAATTTTACATTCATTTCCTCCCAAAACATGTGCATTAATTCAAAAGGCAAATCAACCTTTAAATACACACTAAATGTTCAACTAACACATTCATTTTCCAACACAAAAAAAAGTCATTAATTAAAGAGATAATGATTTTAAAATACATGAACTTCTCACGTTTTATTAATTTTAACACGAATTTTAAAATATAGTTTAAAATACATTAATTTTAGTATTTACTCAATTTTTGACATAATGTTGACTTTATACAAAAATCAAAACTGACATGACACAACTTATCTGACGTGTACTTATGACGTGGATTGTAAATTATTTAAAATACATGAACTTTTCACGTTTTATTAATTTTAACACGAATTTTAAAACATTGTTTAAAATACATGAACTTTAATATTTACTCAATTTTTGACATAAAATTGATTTTACACAAAATCGGGACTTATGACGTGGATTTTAAATTATTAATATTTTTCCTACACTTCAATTATTAGTTATTTAGCATTTAAGACTATATTATATTCACAATTATTAAATACAAACATTATCTAAATATTCATTTTTCCATAAATAAGTTTTTTTTAAATATATATATTCATTTTCCTGAAAATATTCAAATCAACTTCCATAGTTACTCATGCTAGAGTTAAACAATCAACTTCATCAAGAAACTAAATTTAATCACAAACTTACATCATAATCATTTCGGATTACATATTGTTTGCATATCAAGAGGTGAGGCAGCGACGCCGTACTCGCTCGAGGACATGCTTGAGGAAGTTGAGGCGGACGGTGGGCCGCAGAGGTGGAATACGTCGGTGTCTTTGTCACGCGCTGTTGCGAGGGGGAGGAATAGGAACTGAGTCAGATTCTGGAGCGCTTGTTTGGATCATTGACCTCCGCCACCCATTTCCCCCATTCTTTGACTTCTGGAACCTAGTACTCAATTTTAAATGTTAAATAATTAATAATTAAAGTGAAGGACAAATATTAATAATTTAAAATCCACGTCATAAGTTTCGATTTTGTGTAAAGTCAACTTTATGTCAAAACTCGAGTAAGTACTAAAGTTCATGTATTTTAAACAATGTTTTAAAATTAGTGTTAAAATTAATAAAACCTGAAAAGTTAATGTATTTTAAATAATTAAAATCCACATCATAAGTCCACGTCAGATAAGTTGTGCCATGTCAGTTTCGTTTTTTGTGTAAAGTCAATGTTATGTCAAAAATTATAAAAATTGAGTAAGTACTAAAGTTTATGTATTTTAAACAATGTTTTAAAATTCGTGTTAAAATTAATAAAACGTGAAAAATCATGCATTTTAAAATCAATACCCCTTAATTAAATGGCAATTACAAACAAAAGGTTGTCAGATGATGAAATGAATAAACTAGCACAATTCTTAATGCAAAAGATGGTCGATGGTAAGTTTCCATACGGAGCTCAAACTGAAGCTGCTCTGTTCTTCGGCATAAGTGAGCGGACAGTGAGGACGTGATGGAAAGCTACAAAGCAGCAGATTAAGATGGGCAAGCCTGTGCACCTACAATTCAAATCAAAAGGTATGACTCATAAAGACAAAATGAAGATTAATGCTGAAGCTATAAAAGAACTTACAATGCTTCAAAAGTCATCAATTAGGAAAATGGCAAGTACGCTTAGTGTAAGCAAGAGTTTGTTAGGCAACTAGATAAAAGAGAAGAAATTGAAGGCCTATATCAGTGCAATAAAACCAACACTAACTGAAATAAACAAAATTGCAAGATTGAGATGGTGTTTGCATCACCTTGATCCAAGTTTGGGCAGTTGAGATGTGAAGTATGAATGCATGCATAATGTGGTGCATATGGTTCTATTTGACAAAGACATTACATGTTGCCCGATGAGATAGAGCCATATAGAAGTTGCAAATCCAAAAGATTCATATCAAAGGTAATGTTTATGTGTGCTGTTAGTAAACCATTAATTGGAATAGATGGAAGCATAATATTCGATGGAAAATTGAGGATATTTCCATTGACTACGTTAGAGCGAGCCAACAAAAAGAAAATCAAAAAATAGACCCAAGGGAACATTTGAGATCAAACCAATACACTCAATCACAAAGGAAGTTATCAAAAACTGCATCATCAACAAGGTATTTACATTTCAGCATTTATATTTTAGCATTTCAGATTTGCACTATCAGATTTCTTTTTAAGAAGTCATCATATAGTTTATTGCTTGTCATTTTGCAGATTATACCAGCTATAAAGACCAAGTGACCATCAAATACAAGAAAACACATCATCATTCAACAAGATAACGCAAAGCCATACATCACACAAAATGACAAAAAGTTCATTTGTAACACCCTAACTCCAATAATAATTAAATAAACTAGCTCTTTTGTCAA
>JAPKLX010000066.1:1621936-1655711 GCA_026898415.1 Leonotis leonurus | reverse complement strand
TCACATGGAAGCAGCTAAAAGAATACTTAGATATCTCAAGGGCACAACAGAAATTGGATTATGGTATCCATGTGATGACAATTTTGAACTAACTGGATACTCAGATTCTGATTATGCAGGTTGCAAGCTAGATAGGAAATCAACATCAGGCACCTGCCAATTTCTTGGAAACAAACTCATTTCATGGTTCTCCAAGAAACAAACATCTGTTGCAACTTCAACAACAGAAGCTGAGTACATGGCAGCAGGTAGCTGTACAGCACAAATCCTATGGCTAAAGCAACAACTCAAAGACTATGAAGTCAACATGGAAGTTGTTTCCATATTTTGTGATAGCTCAAGTGCTATAGCCATTACCCAAAATCCAGTACTCCACACTCGCTGCAAACATGTTGATGTTCGACATCACTTCATACGCGACCACGTAGAGAGGAAGAACATCAAAATAGAGAAAATTCACACAGAAGTGCAGCGAGCTGATATCCTCACGAAAGCATTGGCAGAAGATCGCTTTAAAATGCTATGCGGAAAATTAGGACTCGTTAACCTAATTGAAGAAGGTACAAGTGTAAACAACAGATTGTAAATGGTACAAAACAATCAGTTGTTACACTCTTAAACAGCTTCTTATCTTGAACAACAGCTAGACAAAATTTGTCAAGACAGATAGCAATGAGTCATCAACAGCGAGCTGTTGTTGTACTCATCAATCTGTAACAAGAACAATATATTTTTTATTTCGCTATCTGTTTATGACCAACGCTAGTTATCTTGTTTCAATATTCACCATCTGTTCACTATCTGTTCATAATAACAGCTAACTGTTATAATTAATCAAGGGGGAACAGCTAGAAGGTTCATTCCAAATCACTAGAAAAGGTTCATCAACAGCGAGCTGTTGATTTAAGAACAAGCTGTTGAAATCACAAATCACAATCTGCTGAAGACAGCAAGCTGTTAAACAAAAGCAAATGGGTTCACAAAGAAGTCAACTGCGAACTGTCCAAAAGTGAACAACAGCTACCTGTCCTACAACAAAAATCACTATCTGTTGGCCACAACCAAGGGGGAAAACATTCACTATCTGTTGGCCACAACTAAGGGGGAATTAAATTCATCTCATTTATTATTACCTTTACATATTTATGTCTAATAAGTGATTGTTATTTAAATAATATCAATCGACTTTTAGTGTCAGATAAAATAATGGAAAAAGGGATGAGCATTTAATGCAATAGTCCTCGGTTCACGCATCGAGGCAGTGATGTGACCTTTTGGATGATCAAAACGATGGCGTACAACACAATCGAAATTGAGCGGCAAAATACTTTTCTCAGGGAGTAATCTCAACCGTAGAATAAAACGTTTTTAAATGAAATTTAAATCCGTGCGTTGATTGTTCTCCTATATATATATGTGTAGAATTAACTGCCATCATCTTTACTCGATCTCTTTTCGCAATTCTCCATTGTTGTGCTTCAAGCTTTCTGCAACACAAAAATTACTCTCATTCTCTCTCCTTCATAAACCCAAAATGTCTAACTCCGAAGCCTCAGCATCTTCATCCAAAGCTGATTCTCCCATTCCCGCATCCCAAATGCTTCATACAATTGAAAATCGTCTTTCACCCGAACCTAGAGCCATATTGGATCATCATGGATTTACACTTCTTGATGAATTGTTCGAAAAGATTCAAGCTTGCTCAGGTTGCATATCGTATTTAGAAATACATGAACTAAGTTTTAAGTTTTTCTCTGATATGATCATATTGGTGTAGCTTGATTAATTATTTTTCTCTAGATTCTTCAAAATCTCAAAATTCAAGCATGGTTTGGATTAAAAATGTTTGATTCCTTGTTTATGATGCTTCAATGTATGTATATGCCTATCTGTCCATCACTTGACTTATTGCCCTTCAGCGAGCTGTAGGTGTTTACTAAAATGCCTAAATGACAAAACACTATCTGCTTAGTTGTTTCATAATTTACCTTCAACAGCTAGCTGTTGTCTTACGTGGCACTTCTTTAACAGCTCGCTGTTCATTCCTTATTCGTTACTTAACTCCAAAATTTTGTGAATTTGTTTAGGATTTCACAAAATTATCACCAAGGAACCAAGATTTTATCTCCCTCGCCAAGTGGCATATTTTTTCTGCACCTGGATGGAAGAAGAAAATGAAGAATTCACAGTTGAGATTCGTACAGGCAAAGGAGAAATAACACGCTCTTCTGTGATTAATATGATTCTTCACACTTACAACTTGGTGGATGAAGGGGAATTGCTTGAAAGCATTACTCACAAGCAGCTAGTGGATACAGTCAATATGATCGTAGCAAAACCGATGAAATGGGACGGGAAGGCATTCAACAGGGGAATAATGCTACCTGTCTATAGGCTGCTATTGGACTTTGTACAGCGAGTGTTCCTAGGACATCAAGGAACATTTGATGCTGTAACTCCAGTAAAATTGAGAATCATGACAGCTGTGCTGCTCAATCTTGACATCAACTGGAGCAGGGCGCTGTTAAGATTGATAGCTGATGAAGAAAAACAAGTCGAAATGAAGCAGAATAAGAATGGTGAGTGTGTACACTTGCATGTCAAACGACCCCTTCGTTTGTCTACCAAAATCAGCACGATCATTGATGGTTTCTTCAACAAAGACACATGGAATAGAGCAGTTGATGTTAGCCAAGATGCCATTTTACCCAAGTCTAAACATCAAATTGAGATGTCTCTCGGTATAGCAGCTCAAATTTTTGGAAAAGTAACAGATGAAACACTTAGAGAGGCAATGATTCTTGTTGGAAAATCCAACAGTGAATGGGAGTTACCAACAAAGAAACCCAAGACAGTGGGTGAAGCAGCAGCTGCACAGGCCGCTGTTGAGAAGCAAGGAAAGAGGAAGGCAGCGGGTGAAGCAAGACCAGCTGCTGAGCGAAAGAAAAAGACAGCCAAGGCATCACCTGTGACAGTGAAGGAAAAGGAAGAAAAGAAGAAACAAGAAAGACCAACAGCTCGTAAACTCATTGATGAGTTAGATGAGACAGATCACGATGAAACCATACATAATGCTGAACCACTCAACACCATTTTTCCAACACCTCAACCACCTCAAATCCAGGAAACAAGAATGCCCGCTGTTGCAATTCACATTGAGTCAGAACAGGCCGCTGTCGACAAGGCAGAAGCATTGAGAGGAGCACACATGCTGTATGAACAGATGAAGGAAACTGCAGCAGTATCTGTTCAACAGTCGATGCCTGGGATTTCTCTCACACCCTCCACATTGGAAATGGCCATAAAGCTTCAAGTTTATCTTACTATTCGAGACAGCCCATTCTACATCTTGGAAGCTATTTTCCTGCTGTTCACCATCAGTGATCTCAAAGTTGAAGAAAATAAGCTTACTGCTTATTTTGGATTTCTCGACATCCCAGATGCAAGGAAATTCTTTCGCACCTATGTTCTCACAAAGATGAAGGAAGAAGCAGTCAAACTCAACTTCGATCTTGCTCCCTACTATTCCAACGAGCAAGAACTTTACTCTCTGGTTGTTGACCTTCAGTCTTTTGACTTTCAATCTGCACCTATAGTTGGAACATCATCTGCAGCAGAGAAAGACTCTACTTTACAGCTAGCTGTTAATATTGAAATGGAAAAGGAGGAAGAGGCCCAAGTGATGGAGCTAGGGAATGACAGAGTGGAAGAGACAGCTGAGGTCTCAAAGGCAGATGAAGTCCAAGTAAAGATACAGACAGCTGTGGAAAAGGTCATTCAAGAGGCAAATGAAAAATTTAATGAAGCGCACAATTCTCTATCTGCTGAGTTGAACAAAAAGATAGAGGAAATTCGAAAAAATTTTGATGAAAACAAAGCAAAGACCGTCAGCGAGCTGTCCCTCTTCAAGAAAACAACAATTGAGGACTCCGAGAAGAAGCTGATGGCAGCTGGTGAACTTATGTGCAAAACAGTGAGAGAGGGAGTGGAGAAACAATTCTTAGACATGGAAAAGACAACAATTCCATCTGTTGTCAAGAAGGTACTCCCTGCTATGCTCAACGAACAGCTGCCTGCACAGGTCAAAGGGCTACTACCTGCTCAAATCACTGCTCTCAAACTTGCTTCCAAGGATGATGCTTTGCAAATTCAACATTCCATCAAAGAAATGAAGAAGCTGAACAGCGACCTGTCTGTGAAGCAAGAATCTTTTGCCCTTGGTTCAAGTAAGAGAATGGATGAAGCCACTGGAAACATCACTATCTGTCTTCAACACAAAGAGGACATGGAGAAGAAATACAACGAAATGAAAGAAGAACTTGCTTCCCTCAGACTCATCATATCTAAGGATTTTGATGATGTCGAAAAGGGGGAAGGAAAGGTAGAAAAGAAGGCAAAACAGATAGTGGTTGTGAAGAAGAAGCCTGCTCCTGCTGCTCGCTCTAAGAAGTTGAATCCCAAACAAGCAGCGGAGGCTAGGCAGATGCAAAAGGAGAAGGAGGAACAGGAGAGGAAATTGAAAGAAGAGGCAGAAGCTAAAGCAGCAGCAGAGAAGAAAAGGAAGGAAGTCTACAGCGAAGAAAACTTAACTTCGGATATGGTGCTTGCTGGCTACAAACATGATGAGATAGAAAATGAAGAATGTCGAAAGCTATTTTTAGCAGATAGAGAAAAGCAGCAAGCAATAGAAGAAAAATACAAGGAGGATGAGGCTGGCTCACCTGTGGAGGAAGAAGAGTCAACCAACCCAGTTTTCAAATTTTTTGAAAAATACCAACTCAAAGATGCTCAAAATCTTACCTAGCTACATTCAAAGAAAGCAGCGAGATGGAATCAGCTGATTAAAGAGTTTGTGATTCAACATTACTATCTGATGGATGAAGACACACAAGGTGGTAATGTGGATGAATTATTTAGAGAATTCCTAAAGCAGCACAAGAATCAAACATTCGTGGAATATCTCTTCAGACAATCTTCCATGCAAAATCATCCACTAGCTGCTCCAAAGAAAACTACACTTTTGTATCCAAGGATTGAAGGGACCACAGAGGTGGATCACACAAAGATAATTAATCACATCAATCACGCTGCTCAACAGATGGGATATCCAATTGACTTTAATGACAAAAATTACAAAATGCTATTCAATGGCACTTATGCTAGTTTTGGAGTCTCATCACAGCTAAGGAGAAGGGAGATGGTAGAAGAAAGGAGGGCACAGATGGCTGAGCTTCTAAAGAAACAATCTGCTGATCAAAGCCAACCTCCTAAATGAAGTTTTTGTACTTAACTTTTCATTCAAACTGTAACAGCGAGCTGTCCATTCTTGTAATCAATATCTGTAAAACTATCAAAATGAATGAAAAGATGGAAGTGCTTATTGTTCTTAAAACAACCTGATGACAATAACTCTTTGTCCAGGCAATGTTTTTTTCATGTTATTTAAATGCTTTATAATTTATGCATTTACTAACTGTAATTTCAACTCTTAAGAAAAATTGTGAAGTGTGGTTTCGACATCATCAAAAAGGGGGAAATTGTTGGGAACCCCACAAGTTTATATTGTTTTGATGATGCAATTCGAAACAACACTTAGTTTAATGTTCTATTTTCTTACCTCTAATTAATGTCTTCTATTAAGGAATAAGCTAACATATAAAAGGAGCAGATAGTGCAGTTTCTACTATCTGTATTATTCTTTGAAAAAGCATTCCTGGACACATTAATTAAATGTTTCCCTAGATTCGTGTTTATCACAGCGATCTGTTACTAGGGTAACATACAGGTAACTGTCATTACTAGTGTAGTATTTGTGTTTAAAGATCTACCTGTTTTGATCTTAGCCTTCGCTTCTATGCTAATGTTACTGGAACAGATGGTAGTTCACTATCTGTACAATCCTTACTCACTGCTCTCCAAGAAAAGACAGCGAGCTGTGAAGACTACTATGAAGAGTATCAACAAATGATAATGGAACAGATGATAGTTCACTACCTGTCCATTCCTTACTGTACTTAGAAACAATCTTATGCAAGAAGGCAGATAGCGTTTTCGACAGCGAGCTTCATAAATGGTAACAGCTTGACTCAGATTTATTGGACAGCTAGAGTGAATCAAAACAGCAAGTAAAGCAACAGCGAGCTGTGTGAAGTATGAAAGAAGAAGAAACAGCGAGTACTCAAATAAAGACATCAACAGCGAGTGAATCAGCAGCAAGCTGCTTATTAACAGAGGAATCAACAGAGTACTCAAACAGAAGATGGAACAACTAGTGATCCAGGAAGGTGGAACAGCTAGTGATCCAAGAAGGTGGAACAGCGAGTAATCAAAAAAAAAAAAAGGTAGGAACAGCGAGCTGCTCATCTCACCAAAGAACAGCGAGCTGTTCTATTCTAAAAGGAAAAAGCACATGCTCAACAAACAGCGAGAGAAAAGCACTTCCTATCAGTTTTGGTGGACTGCAGACATACTTATATTTGTCATAAGTCAACCACTCAGTGTGTTGTCACATTAACGGTATGTTTTAAGGAATGATGTACAAGATTTTCAAATATCTCTGTAAAATCAATCATTACCAGTATGGCAACACATTGGGAAATTGCGTGAAAGGTGGTAACCACTCTCAACCTGGCAGCGCGTGCTTCAACAACTCTGACATGCATTTAATGCCGCCATTAATGCGTTGAAAATAGAGGCATCGTCTCCAACGGATAGCTTCTTCATTGAGGCTATAAATAACACCTTCACTTCCAGAAAGTGGTACGAGAATTCAAGCAATCAAAGCCAAAACTCTGCTCAAATATCTTCAAAGCTTTCTTCGTTCTAAAACACTCCACCTACGAATTCTCTGAGTGTTCATCTTTTGAAGATTACTTTCTGGAAATTTGTTCTTACATTATTCTAAGTTAAGGATCTAGTTTTGATCCATAGGTTGAAATATTTTAGATTGTAGTTTTCAATCTAGAAGAAGTGTAATCACAAGTATTTATCTAGTTTTGATAAAGCTTGTGGCTCGTACTCAACGAGTAAAAAGAAAGGAGACATTAGTTGATTTCGATCTAGTTTTGATCGAGCCGTGGACGTAGGGAGGTTTATCCCGAACCACGTTAACTCTTGCGTTCTTTACTTTCTGTTTTACTTCATACTCATCTTCTTCATAATTGCATTAAACTTGTTTATCTCTAATCTATTGGTTAAGAAAACGTTTTCAACATAAGAGCATTAACCACCGAATTCCGCACACAACATTAATCAAGATTAACTTGTTCAAGTTTCTCTTATTAACTGTTACTTTACACTTAAGGTATACTTGAGCTAAGTTGATTCTTCTGCGAAGAACCTTCTTGCTAATTCAAGCCTTCTTATATTCTAAGATTGCTTAAACCTTATTGATTAAAAACAAAAACAAGAAAACCTAAAAAGTTGGAATTCCCCCCCCCCCCCATACACCAAACTAGCTCTTTCGGGACCAACAGGTGGTAATAAAAACATTTCTATTAATGAAAAGTTAAAATAGGAAGAAGTTTCGTGGACAGACGAAAATGACAAATTAGGAAGAAGTTTTGTGGACAGAGGGAATATCTCTCTATTGACGTTAGTTGCATTAATTTCTCCATTAACGTTAGTTGCAATGCAATTATGATCTACAATAGTAGATTTCTCCCTTTCAATGTTCATCGGTCCGTCAATAATAAATGATCTTGTTTCACATACTGTAAATAAGTACTATATAGTTATTAGTATATTCTATTTAAACAATTAGGTTTGAGAATAATAATCATTTAACAAAATAAAATTCGCACTTACTATTAGTTATATGTTTGAAGGGTAATTACAATGACCGTATTTGAGATGTCGAGTCGGGAAGAGAGGTGGATGACCTTATCATTATTTTTTGTATTTATATAAAAGATTAAATAAACTATAAGTGCAGCCTTCTTTGTAAACTTTTTTTATTTGATTGAAATTCAAAACATTTCCTCTCAATTTTCAACAATGAATATTATCTTATGGATGGTAATTTTGTCTCAAAATTATTCGGATAATCTCATAATTCAATGAACGAAAAATGAATGTTGAATTGACAAAATTAGGAAAAATGAAAAAGGAAGAACTAAATTATTCATTCATATAATTACGGGCAAGAGCCTTTATTCCTTCCATCATAAAACATGAGTATGAAAAATAATATTTTAAGTCATGCAAACATGCATGCATGCCTCCTACCTCCCTAACTCAAATATTTGTCGGGATTGGATCACCTGCTGTGGGGGTGATGCACATCACGGTGCTGTGGCCCCAAACGGTGGCGTTTAAGGCTTTAAGTACCTTCAATTATTTTGTTTTTATTTTTTATTTGTTGTAATTTTATATTTTATTTTTTTTGCTTTAGTTGATACATATAATTTTTTGTTGTATTTCTTAATTTAGTTTTTAGTTTATTATTGGAAATATAACTGTTAATTTTGATAATATTATTTCATAATTAAAAGTTAATTATTTTTATATTTTATTTCATCATAATTACTGTTATTGTTTTTGAGTTATTAGTTATAGGTAACAGAAATATAAAAATGAATATAATGATAATGATGAGATGATTAAAAGGAATATAAAAAAAATGATAAAACGACAGCATTTTGGCTCACAACACAAGGTGTTGTATTTGATACCTCAGCAGTGGATCATCAGTTCCTCACCCACATTTGTCACATGTATTTAAAATTTATATTTCACTATTCACCTATCCCTGACTCTCTACCTACACATATGGTAGAGAACCACCTATATCAGCTCTCCCTACATTTGACTATACTTTAGACTCTCTCTCCACCATCACCATGCAGAACACCCTACACTCTTCTATACTCTAAACTCTCTCTCCACCGTGGTCATGGCGGAGAACCATCGGTACCAGGAGCATCGCATACAGAGAGTTACCCCCACAAAAGGGCTCATCCACCTCCCAAACAATATATTCATTCATCTCGGTTAGATCTTTTAAAAATTCTAAATATTCCAATTTTTAATTAACTTCAGCAAAAAATAAAAATTATTATTATTTTTCTGCATGAAAATTTATTTTTAGATCTTATCAGCTTCTGGATATAATGTTGTGGCCTGCAACAACTTTTTGTGCATGGTAACAGGTATAAAACTACAAATCAATCTCCCAAAATAGTAGTTAATTATTAAACGGAAATATTATATGGAAAAAGTTTAAGAGAACAAAATATGTCTTGATTATTTGGACAATATGGAAATTTTAGGATTAAACAAAATTCTTTTAGGATTAAACAAAATTCCTTTAGTTTATTTATGAAAAGATCTATAACAATTCACAATCAAATACCCAATAATTTGTAATATGGGTTGTCAAAAATCTCATTCATCTCAAAATAACGACAGATTCAACGATGGATCCCAATTCTGTCGTTATATAACGACAGAACAACGACGGATTAAAAATGCGGAACCTACGACGGATCAACGAATGTTATCTATCGTTGTTTTTAATTTAATTTAATTTATAAATATTTTTTAATTAATGACGGACACATCTGTTGTTGATTCGTCCTTAATCAACGACAGATCAACCTTCCATCGTTATATTTAAATAATTTTAATTTGTAATTAATTTTTTAAAATCAACGACAGACAGTGTGTTGCTGATCCGTGGTTGATTATTATTTCTTAATTATATATTCTGGAAATCGAGTAGAAATCCCAAAAATCCTTAACGACGCACTAACTTGGCAGAAGTCTTCCGCCTCCATCCGCCGCGCCGCCGCTCGTCGTCACCGTCGCCTCTCCATCCAGGTAAGTTTACTCTCCTCCCTCTCTCTATCTCACCCTCTCGCTCAACCTCACTCTCTCTCTCTATCTTTCTCTCTCTCCGGTTAATTTTCACAGCAGGTGTTGCACCTCCGATTTTGCCTCCACCGCCGCCGGAAAATCACCTCCTCCTCTGTCCAGGTATGTATCTGACCTCACTCTCTTTATCTCACTCCATTTGTTGGCCTAATCTACTCTCACTCCGTATGTAAAAAAAGCAGCTTTTTTGCCGTGCCTCTACTGTGTTGGCTGCTGTTTCTCTGCCGGTGCCGCCTCTGCCACACCTCCACCTTCAACGACCCCCTGCTCAGTTAATAAGTCTAAAATGAGTACTTTTATTGTTAGGACCATGTTGTTCAACCTTTTAAGGCATCTATAAAGATTCCAAAGACTACTCTGGTTTTAGTATGCCACCATTCTTAGTACTTTGTGATACCAACTATAGAAATCCTTAACAGGTGATGTATTTGTGAGAGAAGAAAAAGAATTAATGGCTATTTGGATTAAAAGGGTTGATTATGAAGAAAAGGGTTAATTTTATCTTAGTATAATTTAACATTTGGAATTACCAATTAATAGAAACATTAGTTGATGATCTGTAAAAGTGATTCGGAAGGGATTAGTTAATAGAATATACCACTAATCTTGTAATTAAAATTCGTCTTTCTCTAAAACTTTTAGTTAGCATCAACTATTTTCATTACTGATGAAGATATATAATTTTAATAAATGGGCCTTGTGTTTTAGCTTGGATATGGGCTGACATAAAAGCTCACAATTAAAAAAAAGTTCAGTTCAGATCCAAATCACAATTCACAAAAATGAAGGGTTAGGATGTATTTCTAGTTATTACACTTGTTCTCAACTTCTTACATGATATAAATCTTATATTCAAATAAAAGTCTTATTGGGCGTGCTGATTATTAGAGAAGTTAGATCCATATTTTTGTCCTGACCCATTTGCATCCAGTTTTATTTATTTGATCCAATCTCAAGTGAATATGACTTTTATATATCTTATCCATATTTTTGTCACTAGCATAGCACGTGCACTAGGATCATTACATATTTCTATAGTAGTAACGTAATTATAAAAGCATTATATAATTTTGAAAGTATTTAGATGGGAATAGATGATCTCATTATTTTGAAAGTATTTAAATTAAAGTATTTATGAATTAGTAAAGTGATTAAATAGCCATTAATTTAAAGGATAATCTTAGATAGTTTCTCTATCTCTATCTCTAATTTTAATAATTTTCAATATGTAATATTTCAATCTCGATTATAATCTCTAATATTTCAATCTTTAGTATCTCAATTCTCTAACCGCAAAGCTTTCAATCTGTAATCTTTCAATCTCGATTATAAGCTCTAATATATCAATCTTTAGTATCTCAATCCTCTAAGCGCAAAACTTTGAATCTGTAATATTTCAATCTCGATTATAAGCTCTAATCTCTCAATCTCTAGCTAGTATCTGAATCCTACAATCTTAAACCTTTCAATCTCGATTATAATATGTAATGTCTCAATCTCTAGTATTTGAATCCTGTAAGAACAAAACTTTCAATCTCTAATATTTCAATCTCGATTCTAATCTCTAATCACTCAGTCTCTCGTATCACAATCTCAATCTCATAACTCTCAATATCCTTTTAATCTCAATCTCTAAACTCTTAATCTTCATTTTAATCCATAATCTCTCAATCTCGTATCTCAATCCCATAAGAGCAAACCTTAACAATTTCTAAACTCTTAATCTTCATTTTAATCCATAATCTCTCGTAACTCAATCCCATAAGATCAAACCTTAACAATGTCTAAACTCTTAATCTTCATTTTAATCCATAATCTCTCAATCTCTCGTATCTCAATCTCAATCTCTTATCTCTCAATATCCTTTTTTAAATCGTTAACCTATCAATGTCATCTTCAAGAAAAAACTAATGACACATGCATATTGTAGGATAACACTAAATATGAGTCAAAATCGTGAATGGATGTACAAACTATTTCTAGATCGTGGTAGTCTCAATCCTGAATTTGAGTCAGGCCTCGAGAGTTTTCTAGACTTTGCAACTAGTCAGGCATTATTCATGGATAGAAACAAGATTACATGTCCATGTAAAAAGTGTGATAACATACCCTTTCAAGATCCAGATACCGTTCGATGGCATGTCTTGAAGAGAGGATTCGTCTTGAATTATTATATTTGGCGATTTCAAGGGGAGACATCATCATCAACAACCAGCATTAGTGAACAACCAATAGTCAAACATGAGCAGATTAATTCTTACCATACTATGGTAATGGATGTTGCTGGTGCGTCATTTGTGTTTGAGGGTGATGGGGTTCGAGAGGAAGAACCAAATCCAGCAGCAAAATATTTTTATGACATGTTAGATGCTGCTGATAAAGAGTTGTATCCATGTCGCTCAAATCATTCACAATTATCTTTTGTGTCTCGCCTTATGACATTGAAAGTTGAGAGTGGGATGCCGGTGAAATATTTTGATCAACTATGCGAATTAATGAAGGAGAGTCACCCAAATGATAATTTAATGACTGCTGACTTCTACAATACGACGAAGTTATTACGTGGGATGAGGTTACCCGTAGTGAAGATTGATAGTTGTCGTAGACACTACATGATATATTGGCGAGAGGATAGTGACTTAGATTCCTGCAAATTTTGTAATCTTTCAAGATACAAGGATATGAGTCGATCATTTGGTAGGCATCGAAAAAAACATGTTGCCTATAAGAAGATGTACTACTTTCCTCTAATACCTCGTCTACAAAGATTGTATGCGTCGAATGTAATAGCTGCAGAGATGCGGTGGCATGCTTCAACGGTTGACGATGGGGTTATGCGGCATCCGGCTGATAGTCCTGCATGTAAGAATTTTGATAGTTGTTACCCTATTTTCGCAAGTGAAATTCGTAATGCCCAACTTGGACTTTCTACAGACGAATTTCAGCCATTCGGACAATCTGGTAAACAATATTTTTCATGGCCTGTCATACTTACACCATACAATCTCCCTCATTGGTTGTGTATGAATGAGCAACACATGTTTCTCACAATCCTTGTGCCTGGTCCGTAAAATCCTAAAGATAAGCTCGATGTGTATCTCCAACCACTAATATCAAAGCTTATACAATTGTGGAAAGTAGGTGTGAATACATATGATTTTTAATTGAAACAAAACTTTCAGATGAGCGCATCGCTTCTCTGGACAATTAGTGATTTCCCAGCATACACATTGTTATCTGGTTGGAGTACTGCTGGTAGATTGGCATGTCCACATTGCATGGATGAAACAGATGTTTTCACTCTAGAGCGTAGTGGTAAGCAATCTTGGTTTGATAATCATCGCAAATTCCTCCTTCTCGACCATGTCTTTCGTAGAAACAAAACATCGTTCGAAAGAATAAAATGATCACATCTGGTCCACCAGCAACGAGAGTAGGAGAAAATATCTTGATGGAGATCGAAGAGTTGGGTCTAATTAAAGTGACTGAGGACTATGAAAATACAAATGAAAGAATTCATCAACGTTCTGGAACTGGGTGGAAAAAAAGAAGCATATTTTGGGATTTGCCTTATTGGACATCACTTCTCATCAGACATAATTTGAATGTGAAGCACATTGAAAAAAATGTGTTTGATAATATTTTCAACACAGTGATTAATGTGCTTGACAAAACTAAATATACGAGCAAATCTCGTGAAGAACTCAATACACACTGCTATAGACCTGGATTGCAGCGTAATGCATCGACAGGAAAATATCCTAAAGCAAATTACACACTTGACAAAGATGCTCGGAAGGTCCTTTGTGAATGGATAAGAATACTTCGATTCCCTGATGGGTATGTGTCAAACCTAAGTCGATGCGTGGACATGAATAAGCTGAGAATGTTCGGACTGAAAAGTCATGATTGCCTCGTGTTGATGCAGCGTATTCTACCAATAGGGTTTCGTGAACTTCTCCCTCTGAATGTTTGAAAGGCAATTACAGAAATCAGTTTGTTTTTTAAGGACTTGACATCTCGAAATATCAATACACATGATTTGAATCAGCTTCATACTAGTATACCCATAATATTATGCAAACTCGAGCGTATCTTTCCTCCTAGCTTCTTCAATTGCATGGAGCATTTGTCAGTTCATTTGGCTCAAGAAGCTATGGATAGAGGACCAGTTCAGTGTAGATGGATGTATCCCTTTGAAAGGTACTTACATTCATTGAAAAACAAAGTGATGAACAAATCAAGTGTTGAAGGCTCTATTTGCAATGCTTATTTGGTTGAGGAAGTTTCCACTTTTTGTTCTTATTATTTTGATGGACAAGTAAGTACCGTTGTACACGTGTCCCTAGAAATTATGAAGGCTTGCCTAATGCGGATCATGATGAGTACCCAGACATGTTATCAATATTCAAGTCAAGAGGTCATCCTCTTGGAAATGAGTCAGTGAGATATTTGAATGATAAGGAGTATAATGTTGCACATCTATATGTACTCCTTAATTGTACAGAAATTCAACAACAATACATTGGGTACGTATAAATTTGATTCATGAAATTATATATAATTTGAAGTGTTAACAACAATTATCTACCATAATTAATATCACTTTTCTTTTTTGCTTGAAGAATATTTGTTGATCAGTTGCTTGCACAAAATTCAAATCTCACTCAAGAGCAATTTCAACCAGTTGTTGATAAAGACTTTTCAAAATGGTTTGGATCATATGTGAGTTTAAAATTTCAACAAGTATACATATTGATTAAACATTGTATGTACATACAAGTCTAGAATATAAACTTGTTAATTTTTTCGTTGTAGGACTTCAATCCATCAAACAATATCACGAATCCGTGTATTCTTGCTATTGCAAGAGGTCCTTTACCATTTGTCAAGACATATACAGGATATTGTATAAACGGATACAAATTCCACACTCTACACAAATCTACAAATAGAGCAACAATAAATAGCGGAATATGCATAAAAGCTTCTGTTTATGGAGACAACATTGAAACCAAAGATTGGTTTGGACAGTTAATGGAGGTTTGTTTATTGAAGTATCACGGTATACCTACCTGGACGATCACATTATTTAAATGTGATTGGTTTGACAATAACTCAACCATTAGAGTAACGGTGCACCCAAAATACAAAATGATTTTTGTTAACCACAAGCGCTAATTTAATGGTTACGAACCATTCAT
The DNA here is from genome assembly GCA_026898415.1 of Leonotis leonurus. Taxonomy (NCBI): domain Eukaryota; kingdom Viridiplantae; phylum Streptophyta; class Magnoliopsida; order Lamiales; family Lamiaceae; genus Leonotis; species Leonotis leonurus. Next base: position 1,640,634 of record JAPKLX010000066.1, on the reverse strand, counting down.
TCTAGCGAACCAAGCCACACAAGTGTGTTACTGCTCATATCTAAGCCTCAATCAGTCTAAAAAAGATTGGTGGAAAGTTTGCAAGATCAAACCTCGATCAAACGTAGAACTATCTTCTGAAATGTTAGATTTATCTACATCGACTTCGTTTCAAGATGATGAGCAAGAATATTTAATCATTACGACAATAGATGATGATGCGATATCAGAACATCTGAATGGAGAATTGATTGAGATTGAAGATATCGAAGATGATGAAAATGATGATTTGTTAGATTCAGCGGACAGTACTGACTCAAGTTGTGATGATGAGGAAAATTAATACGGCAAATTTAGATTTGCTTTATTACAATTACGTAATATCAAATTTCAATATTATTCTAATTAGCTCTTATTATTTTCAAACAAAATTGCCAGATGACTTCGAGAGGCGGTGGTAAAGCCGCAAATATGACTCGCTATGCCGAGTCATCCTCCTGCATGTCCACACAGCCACCTGGTTTACATGATGATCCAGAGATGGATGATATTGATGCTCCTGTAGATGAACATGCTCCCATGTCCACTGATGCTCCTAGAGGGAGTCGAGCTCCACGTGCACCGGAGACACTGCAGTACGATGCTAGTGGCCGGAAGATTCTGTATATCTACAAGCAGTAAGTGAAATTATTTATTTAATTTTCAGAATAATTATTGTATTTAATAATTTGAAATAATCCAATTAACTTCTTTAACTCTGTCAATTACAATCATAGAGTGTTGTTTCTACTTCGATTACGAAGTCATTTAAAAGATCTCGAATGACTGATGGTTATAATTGGAAGCTAGTATCGGCTGATATGAAGACTTGTTTATAAACTCGTTAATAATAAGTTATAATAATTTTAATTTCACTTTTGTAGAAAGAGTGGGCTTGGGACCCCACTCTCAGCGACACAGTGGTGTACGAGAAATGGTTTGAGAGAGTGGCGAAACGGTACTCGGACTTGATGGCCACGCTGAAGAGGATGAGAAAGAGGCCTGACTACATTCCTGAGGAGGCTTGGGAGCGTTAGGTTAGGTATTGTTCTAATGAGGATGTTATCGCCAAGTCAAACATTGCACGGGTGAACCGTATGTCGGAGCCTAATGATCCTGTAACGAGTATAGGCTGGCATCGAGGGGGATCGAGGGCTGCAGTGGAGTATGTTGTGGAGTTTGTAAGTATCGTTCATTATAATTTTATTGAATTTTGATTTGTGATTTTTTAATATATATATATATATATATATATGTTATGCATTTTATTTTCAATTTTGTAGGAAAATGACGAGACGTCGTCCTTGCTTCCCACTACTCAGCGCCTCATGCAAAGATTACATAAAGGTCTAGACGGGGAGTTTCTTGATGAGAGATCTCGTAGGATAGATGTAAGTAATTATTTAATTAGACAATTTAATTAATATATTTTATTTAATTATAACATGTTAATTTATATATGTCATTTAAAGGAGGAGTTTAATGCTCGAGTCGAGCAGTTGAGTCAGCCTGTGCTGGGTACAGATGATATGCCTCAAGTGGACACCTCGCACGTTTTTGTAGACGTGGCGAAGGTGAAAAGGAAGGATAGAGTTTATGGCACAGGCTGCTTCGGATGCATGCTATCGAGATCGACATCAGCTGCACATCGACCTCCTCCATCTACTACGGGTGCAGGCACGAGCTCATAGGTTGATCCAGAGACTGTACGACGCTTGCAGCAGCAGTACGAGGAGGAGAGGGCTATATGACTTAGGATAGAGCAACAACTCAAGGTGCAACAGGAGTCGATCCAGCAACTACTGAGGATGTCCGGATTTCCCACACCTCCTCCTGACCCTAGTTTGCATTAGGTTATGATTTGTTACATACACTATTGAATTCAGTACTATTTAGTTCGTACTATTTATGGATTACTTTCAGTACTTTAGTTTTATCGTAAATTTGGAATATCGTATATTATGTTTATATATATATATATATTATAATGTTTGAATTTATCGTATGATTTCGACCATTTTATTTTGTGATAATATATTGTTTATCAATGGTAATGATTATGACGGTATGAATGATGATTATGACAGGTCGGGATATGTACGAAACAATATAGTTTTATTGTATTTTTTTTCATTTTACGATAGAATAGCGACGAAACAACGACGGATTCAATAGACATAGTTAACAACGGCTTTAAATTTCATCGTTAAATAGCGACGGAATATTCTGTCGTTGTTCTGTCGCTAATTAGCGACAGATCTTAAATCTGTCGTTAAACCAGAATAGCGAATGTTATTTTAAAGACAGAATTTTTTCCGTCATTATTCCGTCGTAACAAATCATAACCTAACGATGGAATATTCCGTGCTACATCCGCATTTTTTCGTGGTGTGAAATATTTTATGAAAGAATCATTATTGAATTTTACGGTACCACCATTCTAATTTAAATATTGAATTTTACAGTACCACCATTCTAATTTAAATATTGAATTTAAACTGATAATTCATAGTATATTTTCAGGTGATCAAAAATATCGAAAATAATTAACATCAAGAAAATAAATTTTGAGCCCATAAATTTGGAAAATGAAATATTTAAAATTTAATTTGATAGTACCAATATCATCCATGTTAAGTTGTTATATTACTTATTCATTTCATTTTCACTTATATATTTAATTGGTTGGAATTACTTTATCTTTTTTTATTTTATTTATTTGTAATATCATATATTCAATATTTTTTCAAACGTGATTTAAATGATCATTTTTGTATTAATTCAAAGTATAATTTAGAAGATATTACAACTAAGCGTATGTCTTTTTAATTATGACCTCATAAAAATAATAACTAAATGTAGATTGATAAAAAAAAATTGGTCCATAATTTTTTTAGCATACGTTCTATTGAAAAATGAAAAGTTTTATTTTGCTTTTTTGAGAGTATTTTATTTTATCATGTAGCACAAATGTGTTAATTTTGATTTTTAATTTGAAATCTTAATTCTAAATACCCAACATTAATATGATATATATATAGAGAGAGGGTGATTAAACTATATGTTAATTTGAATTATATATAAATTATGAATTTATAAAATTTATTATATTAGAAATATGAAGACATTTAAATATATTATTTCAATTTAAATATCAATTTATCATGAATATGTTAAATATATGAAACAAACAATCAATTTAACAAAATAAATATGTCAAGTTTAATCATAGTTAATGCATATGAAACTAATTACTATTAATTTCTTTATTATATATTATTTATATGATCTAAATAATTTTATTATTTTTCAAGCATTTAAAATAAAATATTACTATTGTAATATACAGTGCAACGTGTACAGATAAATCCAGTTCTATAATTATTTCAATACCTTGAACTCATAATATAACTTGATATTTAATGTAGATATCTCTATAATCTTTTAACTCAATATTATCCAATTAAAGTAATTCGCATTTTAATATCAAACCCTTTTTGAAGGTGAAGTAATTTAAATTTAAATAAAATAATGACATTAGTGGAAATTGAAGAAGTAAAGTAATAAAATAATTTTTTTTATTGAAAATAGATATCAACAACTATAATTATTTTAATATTTTAAACTTAGTACTTAATACAAATATATATAATATTTAACTCAATTTTACACAACTAAAATATTTATCATTTTAACATTAATCTATATTCGTGAAGGTAAAGTAATTTTAAAATTAAATAATATAATAACTTTGGTGAAAATGAAAGAGGTGATCAATTAATTAATAAATTACTTAAAAGTTGAAAATAGTTGTTGTCATTATATGAAAACTGATTATATAATTTAATATTATATGATACATATTTTGTTGAACTTTATAGATGTACCATATTTTAATTTTATATCAAACTGAATACAAATTAAATGGAAACAAATAACAACGCATATTTGTATTTATATAATCCATTTAAATTTTTTCAAGTATCAGTTGAAAAAAAGAGGAATTAATTTTTAAAGTATATCGGTTGTGATATTATTATATTCAAGCATGTTTTTGTTTTTTGTTTGATAATTGTTATAGTATAAATCATATTAATTATTTTCACTATGCATTTAAAAATTGAGCTTATAAAAATAAATTCAAAAAACAAATATTTAGTACTAAAAGTCATCGGCATCTAAAATTATTTCAATAATTTGAAACTTAGACCACATGTCCAAGCATGATTTTTTATTTTGATAATTGTTGTAGTATAAATCTTATTAATTATTTTCACTATAAAAATAAATTCAAAAACACAAATATTTAGTACTAAAAGTTATCAGCATCTATAATTATTTCAATATTTTTGAAACTTAGACCATATATTCAAGCATGCTTTTTTATTTTGATAACTTAGTATAAATCATATTAAATATTTTCATTATACATTACCAACATTGAGGTTAAAATAAATTCAAAAAAAAAACAAATATTTAGTGCTGAAAGTTACGAACATCTATAATTATTTTCACTATACATTTAAAAATTAAGGTTAAAATAAATTCAAAAAAAATATTTAGTACTAAAAGCTAACCGATTTGTAGGGTTGGGAAAAGTAGTTGAGTGTTTTGTAGTTGAATTATTATGTATATGATGTTGATTTATAGTAGAAAATAACAAAATTCTTTTTTATTTCAACTTTCAATGGTCTTTAATTATTTTTTAAAGAAAGACAAATTAATTTTTAAAGTATGACGGTTTTGATGCTGCATTTGAATGTTATGGATGAATTTTTACTATATTTAATTGGTTTAGTATAAACCATATTAATTATTTTCATTATACATTTAAAAATTGAGGTTAAGACAAATTCAAAAAATAAATATTTAGTACTAAAAGTATTCAGCATCTATAATTATTCCAATATTTTGAATCTTATACTATATACTCCTTCTGTCTCGGAAAGTGTTTAACGATTTAACTTGCACGAGTTTTATAAAATTTATTGACTTTTTGTAGAGTGTGTAAGGAGTGTAATGAGTAGAGTGTGAAAGGAGTTAATGTGTGGAGATGTGTGTAGAAAAGTAGAGTTAGTGTAATTTGAGTCCTACATGATTTATAATTTTTAATTGAATTGTGTGTATAGAAAAGTTACTATAAATATAAAGTTTTAATGTTAAACACTTTTGTGTACTGCCCGGGGACTGTATTAAAACTTAGACCATATTCGTAGAAATTGAAGAGGTAGTCGAATAAAAAAGTTATCATCAACTATCATTGTTTCAATATCAAAAGTTGGTACATATCTTATATTTAATGCAAGTGTCTTTATAAATATTAAATTAGACATTTTAATGGAACTCAACGGTTTTGAAATAACATGATTATCAATAAATTAAATATTAACATTCAAGTTATTGATAAATGTATTGAATAAACAAAACACTATTTTAGAAGTAACTTTTGCATGATTATCATTAAAGTTATTGTTGCATTAATATCAACATTATCAAGAAACGTATTGAAAACATAAACAGTATTCTAGAGTAATAGATGTCATCACCTTTCATCATTTCAACTCTAATACGCCTCTTCCTCTTAGTTAATTAATTAGGAGACACTACAAAAAATTTACTATTATATAGTGACAAAAAAATTTCAGTTGAAAATTTTAACGATTAATAATGAAATTATTATAGAATTAATGTTAAATTTTAATAACGGAATTATATATTATTAAAAATTTAGTAATGGAATTTTCTATTACAAATTGAAGAAACCATTTTGGAAATTTGAAATTATGTTACTATTTCGTTGTTATATATAGTAACGGAATATATTCTGTTGTTAAATTTTTTAGCAACCATTGATATTACTACAAATAAATTTGTTACTAAAATTTTTAATAACAAAATTTCTTGTGTTAGTAACGGAAAATTCCGTTGCTAAAATAAAATAATTTGTAGTGAGATTGCAATTTTGATATTATCGAGGAATAAATGCACTGATAAATCTTTTGCATGGGACATGCTATTTTAGGCGGGATACATCCAATTTGAGCGGGAAAATGCATTGCATTGATTCCGCTTTAATATAGTACTCCTTATGTTCTACTATTATTGTCCTAGTTTGACCAATATTGTGAGAATTTTTTAGTCAAATTAGACAATAATAGTGGAATAGTGGGAGGAGTAATAGATAAGAGAAAATTCCTTCAATTATTGGAATGGGTTATTCATTGCTTACTGATATAAACTGACCAAGGAAATTAATAAATTAAATCACAAGCAAAGCTGAAACGAATCTTAATGTGATTTGTGGTCTTTCTTTATTTAATGTTAGGTTAACTCTATATTCTTCTCTAAAGGTCAAGATCACAAATCAATTAATTTTACATGCCTAGCTACGTATTGATTTTTCCATATTCATTTTAATTAAACTCACACACAGCATAATAAGATTAATTAAATTTAATTGCAATAATTAATACGTAGCAGGGACCCTACTCACATTTCTTCAATGCCTAGCTAGCAACTTGATCTTGTCTCTTGTGACGTATCTGTATAGGGTTAATTAAGATGATTTTAGTTTTTATAATCCACTCTCAAATAAATCAGTTTAACTGAAAATATGATTGCGCGAGTAGTACAAGAATCTTGTTTGTATTACAAGTTTTTTGGTTTGGTCATTAAAAAAAATCGAACTCGAGAAAAAGAAGAGGGAAAGAAATTGAGACATGGATGATGATTCGTTATTGACGCAGGTGTGCATACAGTAGAGTAGATAATTAAGGATGAAGCATATAGAAATGATAATTGGTGTTTGTTTTGAAACTTGAAACATGAAACTTGTCATTGAGTAATTGCGTAGTGAGAAATGGTGATGGCGTCTTGAGGATTAGCAGGCGGGTGGGACTTGTTCCTCATCCTCAGCGCCTGATACTCCTTATACAAGAAGCCCTTATACTTTGCCGCCTCCCCTATCTCAGCCGTGAACTGCGGCAGCGGCGCCACCCACTTTTCCCCCTCGATCGTGTAGAAAAAGGCGAAGGAGTGGCGGCATCTCTCCCCACGCCTCACCACTCTGTGCGTCGCACTCTTGAACTTGTTGTTGCTCAGCACCTACAACAGTACATCGCCGACCGAATCAGCTAGAAGAAGAAGAAGAAGCAAGGGGGATGGGATGGAGATGGAGATGGAGATGGAGATGGATGATTACTTACTTGTATAACGTCCCCCAAATTAACTACAATGTTTCCCTCATCTGGTACAACAGGGATCCATTCCCCATCCTTCCTCACTTCCAATCCCCCAACTTCATCTTGGATCACAAATGTTACCACGTTTCCATCCTCGTGTTCCATCAACCCGTTCTCCTCCCCCTCCGTCGCCGGATAGTACCGCAGCGCCACCATGAAGTCCCAGCTCCGGTCACCGTTGTATTCCTTGAGGAAATCCCGGGGCAGACCTAAGCAATCGTTTACGATCTGCTCTATTATACCTCCGGTCTTCCTCAAATGCTCGAACACCACTTCCGCCACCTCCCTGAAATCGTCTGGCAAAACGTTGAAGCCGGATTGGGGTTGGAACATCAAGAGGTACTCGTTTTTATCGAGCGAGTGCGGCGGCTGCTTGCTGTAGCCGGCGGGGAGAGGGGCGGCGGAGGCGGGGCTGTATTTGAGCTTTTCTTGGTCGGGGAGGGCGAAGAATGTTGTGGAGAGTTGGAGGGCGCGCTTGGAGAGGTGGAGGGGTACGCCGTGGTTTGTGATTTGGAAGAAACCGTAGTCGGAGCAGGCCTCTTTGATTATGTCTCTGGCCTTCTTCTGCCCCTCCTCATCGCCGTTTCTGAAGAAAGGAGACAGATCTACCGTCGGAATCGCCATTTCTTTCTTTTACTTCTTCTTCTTTTTTAGGTGGTTTCAGATATATTACTTATATTGCAACATCATTCATAGTATGATTTAAGTGGTGGGACTGGGAGGGATCATTAAGATGCTTTAGGACAGTAAGTTACAAATAGATGAGTTAACAAAACATGTGCTATGTTCTTTATTTTATTATTAGTTTATGATTAGCAGTACTGCTGCGTTGAGAAAGAGGGATAATGAAGAATATTTTAAGTATTTTATTTGAGAGATTAAAAGATTGTGTCATGCGCGCGTGCCCAATTATTTGAAAGGAAATTTGAGAAAAAGACATCTAAAATTAGAAAGAAATGATGGGAGAGGAAAATGTGATAGTAAGAGAGATGAGGAAGAAGAAAACTGAACTTTAACGCATCAATCTTTGCCTTTCATTTAATAGAGCATTAAAAAATTTAATCCTTATTTTATATTATGACATGTTTTGTTGACACTAATCTGTAGAGGCATGCATATTGTAGACAATTAAGGTGGATGAAGTTGCAGTGCAGTTAGCTTGGCTTCTATGCAGCTGCAACTTTCCAGCTTGAATGAAGGCAAGAGAAGAGCACCATCGTGGAATTTAGTTAAAGCTTATTTAATGAGGAACTGTGTAGTGCCATCAATATGTTTCATCCTCAACTACTATTATACTAGACCAAGCAATTGAGTTACGTAGATACCATTTACAAATTCACCAAGCTTTGCCTACAAATCTAAATCAAGCCCTGCTTCTTGTTATAAATAATAATATATGTGGACATTACTTAAGAATAGATTAGGATTTTTCTACTATTTATTTATTGTATATATAGTTGGGAATCCTACATTGTAAAGAGAACGATCGTGAATAATAATACAGTTTCTATGCGCCCCTCTATTTCCTTTTCTTCTCCGCAGTCTCATTCTTTGTTATATACTCTCTTCTTTGTACATTATTTTGTCTAATTACAGAAGGAATCAAACCATATTACAACACGTTATCAACACGAGTGTCTAATCATAAATAAAAATGTTTCACTTTCTGCCGCTACCACTATTTGTCACGACGAGAGTCACCTGCGATTCGATCCTCCTACTACGACGCAAGTAACAAGCAATGGCTACCTCACCGGGCGCCATGACGGTCTGCAGAGCTGCGACTCTCGCTCGGCTCACGCCATCCAACTCTCCGGCTTATCTCATCCCCCCCGCGGCTTTGCCGGCACCGATGATCATCCCGATGAGCCCGTCAAAGTGGAAGGAAGACCATGGATTAAAGAACTAGGCATGATTGCATATGCTAATCTCTACAATTAGGGGTGAGTATGGTACGGTTCGGTAACCGAATCGAAAAAAAAACCAAACCAAAACAAACCTATTTATAGTGAAAATCGAGAAAAAACCGAACCGATTTTTTCTGTTCGGTTACGGATAAAAACCAAAATTAACATGGCAAAAAAATTTCAAATTTTGTCAAAGATTAAAGTCATTGTCTGCTCAATAACATTAAAATAAAATACATCCATAATGTTTACGAATCCTAATAATTCAACATATAACTAGAAAACAATTGTTTTGAATGAACTTAATCCTCCCAAATGATTATCAAATAAAATAAAGTACATCCACAAATAACTAAGAAAGTCTATTCATTTTCAACCAAGCTCCATCAAATCATTGAGACAACTTTTGCTCCGCCTCTCACAAGTATCCAAATCATGTATCCAATAAACAAAATTTTGAGAAAATGTTTAAATAATTTGTTAACACAAACAAAAGTACACAATGATATTGAAGCTTACATTTGAATACAAATTGCTAAACATTCATAGATGCTCCAACACAAACATTAGGCAAATTTGAAAATTATAATGAAATAAAGTATAATATGTTAATAACTTTCAAAAGTATTTGAAAAAACAATATAAATGAAATAATTTAGTTACATTTCTCAAAGTTTTCAACATCCTCAAGTTCTTCTTCAACACATATTGGATGTCGTGAGTTTCGTAGCCAATCTTGCCCACAAACTAAAGCCTCAACAATTTTAGAAGTTAAAGAACTCCTAAATACATCTAATACCCTCCAACTGGCACTAAAGACTGATTCTGATGCAACGGTTGAAATTGGAACAACTAAAATATCACGAGCCATTCTTGAAAGAATTGCAAAACTTTCCGAATTTAACTCTCACCACCTCAATACATCAAATTTTTCATTACCCTCCACAATAGTTTCACTCAAATACACTTTGAGCTCACTTTTCTTAATTCTCATCAATCCACTTGTCATTCTTTGCCTCTTAAATCTAGCTTTCGACAATGAAATTTCTTCACCATCACAATCACTCACCCTACTCTCCATTTTATATTTTCCCCCACTTTCTTGTACTTTATACTTATTATTATACTCATCGAACAACTCAAAGAGTTCTTGCTTCACAGAAGTGAAAATAGTGGCACCTTTCTCAACCCCTTACATTTCACCCAATGTATACTCCATAAACTCTATCTTATCACGTGGATAAAAAACATTAGCCCAAAAGATGATTTTATTCATTTTCTCCGCTTCTCCCCAATATTCATCAAATTTCTTTTTCATCGAGTCACCCAAATTCTTAGTTTCAATATCCATACTCTCTTTCCAATCATTTAAAATACAACATAGATCACTAATCTCACTTAAAAATGAGTTAGATGAGACATAAAGTGAACCTGAAATATGTTGTATCAACTTGTAAAAATGCTCCAGAAGTTGAGCATATTTACGAACACAAACTCAATCCACATATGAAGTATATCACTCCCCCAAATCAGCCCTATAACTTGATTCTAGTTCATCATACTTCTCAAATGCCCTTTGAAGCTTTTCAGCTTTACTAAGCATTAAGTATGTCGAATTCCACCTTGTCGGAACATCTAGACACAATGAACACTTGATTTTTATCCCTTCCAAGTCAACACACTCTTTAAATCTTTTAAATCTTGCAGGCGAATTTCTAATGTATCTTATTGCATCCCTTACACCCTTAACTGAAGAGTTAATATCTTTCAACCCATCACAAACTACAAGATTAACTACATGTGCTATACATCTCATATGGAGATATTTACAACATGCAACACCACCTCCACAGTTCAACAATTTCTTTTTCAAAAATGTTATTGTTGTATCATTAGAACTTGCACTGTCAACAGTGATAGTGAACACATTTTTCAAACCCCAATCAAGAAGACATTTTTCAAGAGCTTTCCCAAGGTAGTCCCCTTTATGACTAGAAACAGGCACAAAATCAATTATTTTCTTATGCAAATTCCACTCATTATCAATGAAATGAGCAGTAATGCACATATAATTGATTCTTTGAATTGAAGTCCATGTATCAGTGGTAATACAAACTCTTTCACAATTTTTCTTCATGAAAGACTTCAATTTTAACCTCTCATCAAGGAACAATTGATAATAATCCTTAGACATTGTCCATCTAGAAGGAACTTTAAACCTAGGACATTCTTTACCCACAAATTCAATGAATCATTCACCCTCCACAAACTTAAAAGGCAACTCATCAACAATGATCCTGCGTGCAAGAGATTTTCTAATTACTTCCCGATCAAACTTCCAAGTACTAAGTGTACCCATCCCAACACAATCATGCATGCTAGTCTCCAATTTTAATAATCCCTGACGAGATGAAGTGATGAAGTGTCGTTCTAGATAGCATGACAAGAAATATCTTTATCACAATACTTACACTTTGCTTTGTGGACAACACCATTCTCGTCATTGATCTTGGTAAAGTGAACCCACACTTTGGATCTCTCCTTGCTTTGTTTTTTTGTCGTAGTGGTTTGAGAACTCCCAACATGTGAGCTTTCTCCACTCCAATGCTAAAATTTTCTTCTTGTGCAGTTGACAGCTACAAACAAATTAAAAAGACAATTTTTTGTAGTTGTGTAAGTGGGCTAGTCATGTAAATTTTTAGCAATAATAATTTCTAATACTATATAATCCTAATTATATCAATTATATTATAATAAACCTAAAAAATACTAAAGTTTGATTAATATATCAGGAAATCAAAATCTTATATTGTATTGACTATCTAATTTAATATCACCATATAATATTGCAAATATATGAAGACGTAATATTAATACATTGCACTATTGATAAGAATCATTTTTCTTTATTCCTCAGAGCATAGTTTGTTTTTAGGAATTAAGATTGGAAGAAACATAGATTACTGTCAATATTTGACTATGCAGTATTAGTCTATAGGTACAGTAATGGATTCGCCAAATTGAACTAAAGGGGTTGGGTTGTTTTCAGTTAGCCACCTGTCTTCTTTAATCTTATCTAAATTTATTACCTACCAATAATGTTAATACGTAACTTTTGAGTTTTTGATTGTAATCTTATATAAATTTATAACAATAATCTTTAAGCTACATGAAATCTGAAATAATAACACTAAAAAACAGCCACAAGCTCCATAAATACTACTCAATACAAATAAATACTGCAACAAAAAATACCGTGAGTTGGAGAAGCTTGACACCAGATTTCTTGAAGACTGGAATCGATGGCCAGATTTAGTACATACAGAGAGAAGAGTGAGAGGAATCGACGGGGGAGGTATGGACGGCGGAGGAATGGACGGTGGTGGAGTGGACGGCGGAGGACGAGAGGAGTGAAGAGTGAGAATGGTTGGAGCGGCGGAAGATTAAAATTAGATAGGGTATTGCAAGTTTATATATTTTTAAATAAAATTAAATAAATAATTATTACTCCCTCTGTCCATGAAAATGATTTACGGTTTGACCCGACACGAGTTTTGATATTGTGTTTTGGCTTTAATGGGATGTGTAGTGAGTGGAGTTAGGGTCTCACTTCATATATTGTTTTAAATTGGTTGTGAGTAATTAGTGGAGTTTGAGTCTCACTTAAAGTATTATTTTAAATTAAGTTGTATGTAGTGAGTGTAGTGAGTCCATTTGCTATAAAAGAAAAGTTTCAAATGTAAACATTTTTTGTGGACATCCCAAAATGACAAAACGTAAACCATTTCGGTGGACGGAGGGAGTATTTAATATAAATTCGGTTCGGTTCATGGTAATTCAGTTTTTCTGATATCAAAACCGAAAATGAACCGAATTTATCGGTTCGGTTCGGTTCGATTTTTGATTTTTTACCAAATTATGTTCACCCATATCTACAATGGACCAAGCTAGCTCCTATAATGGAAATATTGATGAAGTTATGATTCAGCTTAATACCGATCCCCTGGTTGCTTGGAATAAAAAGTGTCTGCTCATAACTATGTTGATTCTTCGCTCATGTCAAAATTGGCTTCCGAAGTGTAATAGCTTTTTATTTGCATCCATAAAATTCACAAACTAAACTTTTGTGATTGCATCTTTATCTGGGTGGGGATTGCTTATCTTTGGAGTATACAAGTTTTTCACTAGAGCCAAGAAGGAAAAGAAGTTTCATAAGTGAGAGACGGAGATTGGAGTTTTGGGAGATTTCGAAGATCATCGTCTATCCGACGTCGAGATGTGTGCAGAGAAACAATCGAGAAGATCCATTAGGGAGTCACCATTCTTGCAACTTTTTTCAGGTTCTGGCAGCTCCTGTAGAATAACTCTCTGCACAGAGCTCCGATTGAGATGAAATCGGTGGCTACAAAAAGCTGAATTAGAAACGCACAAATCCTGATATAGTAAACAACTCTATTAATAAATGTTGTATCACTTGTTATGATCACATCGATTTTTACTTTCTTCATATGTATTTTGTTGCACGATGACGTGGATGATCTTTAGGCACGATGATGTGGCTGACCTTGTAGCCAAAAGAATTATTGTGTTGGCACAACAATTGTGTTGACACAACACGACACGCGGAGTTTGTTGAGATGCAAATCGAGAATAATTGAGAAAAATAAGGAGATAAGCTGAGATAATAGAGATGACAGATTTTATGTTCTGAGAAATCCGTTGTTGTGGCAGTTGTTGTGTCAACATGCACTGAGCAACAAGAAGTGCAAATAAGGAGTCTTTTTTTTGTTGAGAAATATCCGCTTTTTAGTCAACTAGACATGGCTGCATAAGTAGTGGAGTGAATCTAGGAAGCAGTTGAAGAAAAGACCAAGTCAAACATGAAGGCCCTAAAATGTCGCAACAATAATGATGGTCGCACTAACCGAAAAGAGAAAAAGGGGGAGAAGGTGGTATCTAGATTTAAGGAGGGACGTTGGAGACTTGGATGCTACTACACTCCATAAATCAGTTGAGAAGTTTAAGGAGTTGGAGTCTATAAATAAGAGAGTTTCTCATATTTAACGTTGCACCATTTTTAAGAGAGATTAATTCTTTGTTTAGTCTTTTACTCTCTTTGTTCTTTTGGATCTCATTTGTAGATTATACATTTGAGATTGTGTTTTCGTAGAGTAGATTGATAGCTTAGCCAACTTCGTCTTGCTTTGTATTTCTACTCACTTTTCATTTTTAATAATATTTTTAGTCGTGAGACTCGCGTGGATAAATAACTTAACCCACGTAAAAATACATACAGTGTTCTTTCTGTTTCTCTACTGTTGTGTCGATTGTTTCTACAACACAAAGAGTCTAGTAGAGTGATCTGTTTTGTTAAGTGGAGAATTTGACTAGTTGTTGTTGTAGTTTCTTTCCTGCACAACAAATTAAATGTGAATTCTTTGGATTTTCAATATCGGACTGTTAGTGATCGGTAACATCTTTCATTTTCTCAACTCGTATACCATAATATGAGGATTTGATTTCCTCAGTCTTATTTTGTTGCTATATCAATGATTACGAGTAGATGAAAATCCATATGATTTTTCTTCCCCTATATTTTGTTTACGTAGTCCTAATTGAGCTATAATACTTGATTAGGATATTGGGTTTTTGTTTGATTCATTCATTGTGTTTTGCTCTCTTTTGATTAAATTAGTATCTTTTGTAGTGTAGAATCATGTGATTAGTGATCTTGATTTGTTAGAAGATATGACATATCATGGAAATCTAAGTATACTATTTTTCAGTGCCCAAATATGAGATACCATGATAATGATTATGTAGTTTGGCTTTAGAAGTAGTTTTAATATATCTTTGTATGAATAATAAAATGCTAACTGTTTGTAAATTTGAGGATTTAGTTCACTCATAAATGATTGGTTCTGAGTTTATTGCGCGTGTAGTGAAAATTGATACAAGTAGTTGAATTTGATGAACTTGATTTCTGGAAGATTTGATGACTGTTAGTAGGATTGATGATTGGTCTATTTAGGTTTTCAATTGATTGGGTATAGTTGTGATAAAATAATGATATTTCGTCGAAAAAGATGGGTCTTTGCTTTGAAAATTCAATTCTAATAGATACAGAGTAGTTTGGCACAACAAGAATCATAGTGTGAATATATTGATTGATGAGATGATTGTTACATGAAATGCCTTTTGCTTTGGAAGTTGATGGGCATTATCAATCTTGTTTCATAATAGCTTTTTTTCAGCTATCTTCAAAATTTGAAGGTACCCAAAGTTTGTTCTGGTCCGTTATTTCCTTGCAGAGACGTTTGAAAACTACGGAGATGAGATTTTCCAAATTCTTCTCCCTGTCTGCTTTTGGTTAGATCTTTTCCCTAACTCTTTGTCATGGCTCGTTATTTGTTGGCTCATAGCCTGATTATGTGATGATTTATTATGACTATTATGTTCAATTTGTTGTGTCTCATGCTACGTACATTGAGTTTTGGTGGTGCTATTAAGTTTTGTTAATGGATTATCTGATACGTCTCGTTAAGGTATCAACTTAGCACGACTTTAGACTGTTGAGAAGTTTTAAGAAAGAGATCTAAAGTCGGTTATCATTTCCTTAATGGTTAGTGCTCAAATAAGTGGTTTATAAATTTTAATGATTGCATGTTTTAAAGACCATTAAGTACTAGGATAAAGATACAATCTTTTCCTTATTGAGCTATTCTCGTGCAATCAAATAGGACTCATCAGTGCAAAGTGTAATGCTTATCATGTTTCATACTATTACTTAAATTGTTGCTCTTGAAGTAGCACACAATTAATACTCTTGAAAATTGTAATATCAAATGTTTGATTATTAAATGCACCATTAAGAATCGAAAGTCTCTGAATGAGATCATCTTTTATATACTAGAAGCATAATACTAGAAGTGTGAGATCGATATGTATATCTCTGAATGAGATAAATTCATGTATGCTAGAAGCATAACACTAGAAGCGTGAGATCTCTAATGAGATCAATCCCTCTATGCTAGAAGCATAACAATAGAAATGTGAAATATGCATTGGTGCTAAAGTATAATCCGCGAAATAATAATTTAACAAATTACTTCACTCCAAAAACCTCCTGAAGAGGATCGTCTCGAAGAAGTGAATCACAGTACATTCGCACGTGCACTAAATAATCATAATACTGTGATTATGGAACAACCAGATTCATATATTATGGAAAATGAAATAAATCTGGTTTAAATTTATATCGAAATTGACTTGAAATTTGTCAACATAAAGAGAGTACAATAAATATATCATAGTTGTCGACAACAAATTATGCCTCAAGAATTGCTTTCGAATTGATTATTTGGATCCAAAAGTTAAACTTGAAAGATAAGTGCCAGAGGCACTAAATAAAGTGAAAAGAGCAATTGAGGCGGAGTTAACCCGCTAAATTAACGAAAGTCATTTGTAGTACATGCACAATGGAATGTGGTCCCGGCAGGACACATGAATGTTTGCATAATCAGAAATAAGTAATGTGGTCCATGTAGGACACAATTGAGTGCTTGTACAAAATGATAAATGTATGAATGAGTTGGTGATGAATAAAGCGAGGATAACTCATGGATTTTAGCATAAATCCTAAATTAATTACATATACTCTCATGTTGAATTGAAAATGTTCTGTTATCAAATATATAAGGCAGTAATCGTGGATATAAATATCCATTTAGTATAAGTCGTGATTATAATTTTGTAAAAAAAGTCATCAGACAAATATTTTATGAGAGTCCCTGATGGACTTGATAAGTTCCTATAGTTATGAAAAATAAATTCGCAACATATTTTCGTCAATAAGATCACTATATGTTTTATAATAGTTGAAAATTCAACTAATTGAACTTTTCCAGAATAAGATGCATAATAATAATAAAGTGTATCTTTATGTGATTATCAATAATTCTGCTTGTTTGAGATTTCGTATTATTGGAACACATAACATTTGAGAATGTTAAGTTCATGGTTAATGATAGAGTTTTTAAATTGAAAGACTTGAGTAAGTCTAAGCATTATCTCGACTTGCAGATCGAGAAGAAATTCGTTTTTACCAATCGATCTATTCGATAAGGTTCTATAGAGAACATATTCGAATAAGGTTATATAGAGAACATACTTTTGATAAATAACATCCATTTGCACAAATGATTGTTTCATCACTTGAAGTGGATGAACTCAATTAGACCAAAAGAAGATAACCAAATAATGTTGGACCAGAAGTTCATTGTTTGAAGTGTTAGGCACTAACTAATATATCAGGCCTGATTCTAGAAAATTTGATTTTCTAGCAAAATATATTATTTACTTCTTAAATAAGATATTTAAATGATATATTGAGCATATAATTGGTTATCTTCAAGATACACAAGTTATGTGTCTATATTGGTATAAAGATTGAGTTTGACATTGGTGTGTTACTCGGATGATGATTAATTATTTGATCCTCATATAATTTGATTTTTGGACTGGTATAACTATATGAAACATATCTCCACTATTTTCCTATAAGGAATAATGTAATGTGTTGCACAAATGAGCTCCAGTAGAGCAACGACATATATGTCTACTCAATTTTCTCCCCACAATTATATTTAGAAATATATTGAAAATATTAAAAATCTTATGTTTAGATTGTTCAATTGAGGGGGAGAGATAATTTGTACATAATCCAGAAGATCAAGTCTTGAAGACCAAATAAATAATCCCGAAGATTATATGTCCTGAAGACTAATTAGTTGTATTCTTTTTCCTTGCTAAGTTTTTCCCACGAAGTTTTCTTAGTTAAGGTTTTTAATGGGGCAACTTGTGCAATACACACATATATTTTATGTCAACACTTCATTTTCTATATTGAAGTATATTCATGATAATTGAACGTGTATATTTAGAAGATTGTACTATTCAGAGGAACGAATATTCCAAAAGAAGTTTAAAAGTTAGACCTAAATGTCTAACTTACGCCTCGAAGGCTACATCATGTTTTACTCTTTTTCCCTTATCAAGTTTTTTCCTATTGGTTTTCTTGATGAAGGTTTTTAAGGAGACAACAAATAATGATTATAAATATGTGTATGACATATACTCTTTTCCTCGACTGTTTTTATCCCATAGGATTTTTCAGTGAGGTTTTTAACGAGGTATGTACATCAAACATTAATGTCCAAAAGAGAGTGTTATAAATAATAATGTGTGAACATTACTTAATGATAGATTATGATTTTTCTACCATTTATTTATTGTATATATAATTGGGAACCCTATATTGTAAAGAGAACGATCGTGAATAATACAATTTATGTGCTCCGCTCTATTTCCTTTTCTTCTCCGCAATTTCATTCTTTGTTCTAAACTCTCTTCTTTGTATATTATTGTCTAATTCCAAAAGGTATCAAACCATATTACAACACTTTTGTTTTTTTTTTCTCATTATAAATAATAATAATAATAATAATAATAATAATAATAATAATAATAATAA
>JAPKLX010000066.1:1535088-1621926 GCA_026898415.1 Leonotis leonurus | reverse complement strand
AATAATAATAATAATAATAATAATAATAATAATAATAATAATAATAATAATATAATGAACTACGAGTTTTTTGTATAAATTTTGCATTACAAAGTTCATCACAATGCATTATATTAATAAATAAATGCATAAAAAATATCATGGGTTTAAAACTGTGTATCAAACAACTATACATATTATCTTGTCATCTCTAATATTCTCACCCTATACAAATTATATCTTACCTATCAAACAAGATTATACAATTAATATATATAATTGTTAACAGGTATTGCAATGTTAATCGGTCCGTAGTCGTATTAGGCCCATTAGTGTTATCTAGCTAGTCTATATATATTTTAGTCTTGTAATTGATCAACAAATGAACGAAATCAACTTTAGGAGTCTCACTTGCTCGAAAGATGAATCGGAGTTCGTCCTCACTCGAAGCGTTCATTTATCAATACGATTCCGATCTAGGTCGTATCACAAGACCTAAGAGTATTGATTCATGTTTATTTCTCATATATATATATATATATATATATTGCCATTTTTAGATAGCTATATACTAAAATTTATTAATAAATATAGAGCAGCACAAGCTTTACACAAAACAAAACTAGCTATATTTAACATTGTCATTACATCAACAACTAAATCCTCCAATAAATAGGGCTACAACATGCCATAATCAAATCTCATAGTTTTAGCAACAGATTAAAGTATGCTGTTAATGTCGAAATTTCTCTACCTATAATGAACTTGGTAAACTATAAACCTTTTTCGCTGAACTATAATAAGTAGAAGATAAGCAAAATCCCATCACCTTTAGTTTCGGAAAAATTTAGATGCCTCCCCTGCCGTCTCAGGCTTCAGCATCTTCCTCATCGTCATCTTCTTCAGAACCATCACTACCCTACAGTAATATCAAATATTATTATATGAAACTACTCGAACCAGAAGATATCCATGAATGAGTTGTCATTTTCATCACAAATTTCACCTTACAAGCTTCAACTAAAAGTGCATTCACTAATAAATATTACTTGAGGATAGGACCTGACCATAGTTGCAAGTAGAATGATCTTCAAACAATTTAGGTGAGAAGAGCACCAAAAGCATAACGAGCAATGGGATTTTAGATTTTGCAATTATAATTTATTAATTATTAATTGCAATCACATGCTTGCCATCTATAAGGATATCCAGAATAATTCTCGACTAAGTTAAATATCATTTAATCATAGAAATGCAGTATACAACATATTCTTGCATCAAGTCTTGACACATAGATAGCATATCTACTTAACAGCTCGATTACAAGGAAAAGACCAAAAGACAACAAATGGTAACCATATTTTGACGTTGTTACCATTATTGGCATCACTTAGACGTGTACTGATAGGTCTTCCTTTTTATATAATCAGTCAAAATGCATCATTGATAAATTATAAAGTCAAAAGAAAAATAGAAACCCTTTACCAAAGCAATAATAATTATACAAATGGCATTTAGCAAAAACACGGCTTGTTAATGCACAACTATAAAGAGATACTACTGCCTCACATTGCACTTGAATAGCTGCAAGGAAAGGTGGCAGTCAAAAAAAATCAAAGTAGTAAATGCCTTTACCTCATCATCTTCCTCGTCATCCATTTCAAGATCCTCTTCAGCTTCCTAAATAAACAGAAATAAGTTCTATTGAATAAACAGAAATGCTTATAAAAATAAATAAAAGTTATAAAAACAGATAATCAAGTCTAAAAGTTTACATTGTTAAAATAAGTAAGAGGATTGGGCCATAAATCATCCTTGATTATATCAGCCACCTGTTATCAAAGAAGAGTAAAATATTAGTTTAACTAAAACCATCAACTGGAAGTACTGATTTCAACATAAATACATGCTTGGACAGATTTACCTCGTCACTGATTTCATACATATCACCTTTAAACTCAGACTCAGTAAACCAGGAAAAGAAGCTGCATTACACAGAACTGAAGTAAGAAATTACCGCTGCAATGCAAATCGACAAATAAATGCAGGAAAATTGCTTATATAACCAATAAAAATAAAATACTAAGACAAGAAAGAACCTCTACAACATCGGGTTCAATGCCTAGCCTCATCACAGAAAAGCAAATACTAAACCAATACGCGTGATAATACTAATAGAGACCATCTTTGCTTCTTCTAGGGGGGAAAGAGGAGCAAAATTTTCATGATGCACGAGGCATAATATACCAGATTAATTATCCAAAGCCCAGATATGATGTGAATCTCCACAAGACAAATATGCCATCGTAGAATTCTGAATACATAGGGGGATCCAGTGTGTAGTAATTTTGGGCTTCTGCTACCAAGTATTTTATTTGCCAACCAAACATCAAAATAAGTTGTAGGTATAAGAAGTCAAGCTAAATTAGCAGATCCATGTTGACCACCAGATGTATATATTGTATGACACTCGAGATACAAGAATATGAATAAATATCATAGATGATATCATTTAAATAGTCTTATAGGTTCAAAGTGCAAACATCTTGATTACAGGGTCCTTATCATGATTCACAGCAATGCCATGTTTGAGATAACAAATGGGCAGAGTCAAATTGTATAGCTCTATATTTTCTTTCAAAGTGATGTTGCTATGATGACCATAGAAATGAGACATATTGCAAAGATGTTATTGGAAAGCTGGCTAGGTACATGAGTTGCTAAAGCAAATTGTATCAGCACACTCATTTAACATGTTCTGTGAGTGTATGATGTGTAAGAGAGAGAGGGAGGTAAACAAACCTTTCCTCTGTATGAGATCGCTTGTTTCCTTTCTTCTCCTCAGAAAGGCCATTAGGCATGCCCTTCAGAATCCATACAAGAAGAGAACAGTGAGCACAGTATACAGTATCTCATACCACCAAGTGTGGAAAACTTACCATGCCTTCTTTCCATTTTATATTAGTCGCCGTGATTTTCGTTACTCCTTCCTCTAGGAAAGTGAATGTTTTTGTGAGCGTAGTATCTTCAAAATACGGATTGGTTTTGAATTTCTGAGCAAATAAAATTTAGAAGTCAGTTTTTTCCACATTAAACTCTCTAAGGTGGGTGGGGGAAGAAATACTCACGAACGAAATGGAGAAACCAGATTTCACGTCTTTGAAATCTTCCACTTCAAGATTATCTAGATACTTGAAAATCTAGCACAACAGATGGCCAAAAATTTATGAGAAAGAATCATAGCAAATATATGTATTATGTATTGTGATGCTTACAAGAAACTTATGCATTTGAATCAATTATAGTGGTGAAATATGACAATGCACCCCATGGTTGAGTTTCTACAGATTCTAAATGAGAACTGAAAAGTGAATTTTCTAACATCACATTTATAAATGAAGAATTTTGCATTGTCATGTTAATAGTTGAAACAGAGGAGCTTTTAGAATATTCTCAACATAGGAACATACTCCCTCCGTCCACGAATTTGTTTTTACCCATTTTACCATTTTAGTCCATCCACGAATTTGTTACTCGATTTTTTTCTTTTTTGGTAAGTGGAACCCTCAACTTTATACACACAACTCAATTAAATTAAAATACAATAAATCAAGTGGGACCCAAACTCCACTCAATACACAATACAACTTAAGTCAAGCTATTTTCTTAAGACACGTGCCGAAACAAAGTGGTAAACAAATTCGTGGACGGAGGGATTATCATTTTTCAGGCAACTCACAAAGCATGAATTGGATAATTCAGATGTGGACAGAGAATGCCATGTTATCCTACTCTAATAAGTAGAAAAGGCAAAGGCGGAAAGACGTGGAACCAACCTTTTGGTCTTCTTCAGTCAAGAGTTCAGTGAGGGCGGGATGACTCGTGAACTGTAAGAAGTAAAATCATGCAAATTGGAATGAAAGTGAATATCCCAAGCAGTGACGAGGCCTGATAGTACTACAAATAAGTTCAAAAGAGAATTTGCTAAGATAAAACTATTAACCACTTACCGCAGTCAACCAGAAATCAGGAATGGACTTGACGACCTCATTTCGCTTATCATAGACAGGCCTCCTTATCTCATTGTACTGCTGTTCCAGTTCCAATACTTTTTCGCTTGCTTCTTCATTAATCTGAAAGCATACAGAAAGCACCTTGTTTCACCAGCAACACGTCCAGCACTATTTGTACACTAAATAATTATTTTCATTTGGTATCTCATCTAACTTTGCCCCATCATTCAAATTGATCATGACATGGGTGTTTAAGTACACTAGACAGATCCGGGTCCTATTTACTTACATAATATAATGTCCACCCCTAAAATTACTTTGTGAACCTAAACAGTAGCAATAATAAAGCTTTTAGCTAAAATATTGCCGATAATACATACTTGTGAAAATCCGCAGACAGACAATGCAGGTTCAATTTCAAAGCAAAAAAATTGTCATCATTACTTTAAACCAACACGATGATTCGTCTATTATCACACTCATTTGCATTCTCTTCGCTCTCTCGAAAAAATTGGGGCAAACAATTATTGAGCCACAATGAATAAGAATCTGGGGACCCTTAAAAATACCAAGAATAAATAAAGCAATATAAAAGATAAAAATTTTCTCTTAACGACCCCATGTTTTAGACAAGCAAAGAAAATTTGATCAAGCAAAACAAATTAACCAATTGAAGTAGAACAAAAGAAAGTATAATCACCTTTTCAAGATCCTCTTGAATTGCCTGAAGCTTTTCAATAGATTGAACGAGCTCTCCATCAATGACCTCCTCCCCATTCTTTTCTTCCTCCATGTCTCCCGATCTCTGCTTCTTTCCCTTTTCAGCTCCCATTTAAGTTAAAATTCAGAAATTTGCAGCTATATATTTAAGCACTCGCAAATTGTTCTATGGGGACCTTTGCTTAAACCCTAAATAAACCCCTCTGCTGCTGCCCACGGCAATAGGAGAAAAGTGTACTCTTTTCGATGAAAGGGTTTACGGAGGAGGGTTTAGGGTTTGGGGGTAGGAAGTGCAATTATGGAAAATAAAGGGGCAACAATAAAATCATTCAAATATTAAACCATCATTTTTTACTTTATTTTTTAAATAATACCCCGCTCCTATGATCCCATCTATAAATGAGTTTAGTAAGTAATTCTTTCAAAATGCATATATTTTTAAATAAAAATATTTTTCAACTTTTAAATTTGATTAATAAATGCAATTTTAAAATTTTTGGCATTCACTCATTTAAAGTAATTTTTAAAATTGTTTTTTAGTTACTTTGTATGTTCATTTTATGTTATTTTAGTTTTTTCATTTAGTATTATCAATTTTATATTTTTGTTTTTTATGTTTAAGTTATCATATTTTAAGTGTTAAGAATTAACTATCTTGGAAGACATATAATTAAAGTTCATCTCATTATGAGTCCATATTGGCATAAACGGATCAAAAATTGAAATTGGAATGAGCAAGAACAAGCCAAAAAAATCGATCTACGCGAAAATTTGCAAAAGCCGGGACTCATTGAAGAAAGCAGCCAAAGATGTGTAAAATAAACTTCAACTTCGTCAAATGTCGTTTTGTTACCGAATTTGCCGATAAAATCAACAAAAATGACGACCAATTTGGCAGTTGCCAAAGTTGAAATGAAAATTTGACAAAATCGATGATCTTGTATAATTACATATATTAGTTTTCTAGTATAATTAGAATTACATATATTAGTTGTGGGTTGTTAACTTGTTATTGTCATTATTGTGTCTCTTTGAGTTCTCGTTTTTTTTCTACCTTATTATCTATCTCTACAATTGGTATGTTTTCAATGTGCCCATGACGTAACACCTATCAAAACTGTTAACTAGTGTATATCATCTTACTATATTATTGTACGATGTAAGCCAACTAGAAGAGGCATGCATAAAAGTATTTAACCCATAAACTTTCTATATTCTAAATATATGATTTAAAGAATTCATAGAAATTTTCTAGTTATTTTTGTAATTTTCAAATACAATTTTACGAATTAGTTTGATTTTAATCAAATTATTAACTCTATCTAGTCACTAGAAAAACAAATAACATGATTTTAAAGCAAAATTATGCATCAATTTAATGCAATCTATCATTTGAATTATCTATTATATATATATAGATATATATATATATATGGGTGACTTCAAGTAAAAAGAGGAAAATAATCAATTCCACTAATTAAGGTAATAGGCAATTATATTGAGGAGAGAAAAATATATTTTTGATTATTATTAATGAATACCTATACATATGCTGGAGAATCTATAATTGACATTAATACATTATGTGGCCATGTCCTCTGCACACCTCTTGTTCCCAACCTTGTCTAGATTTCTCAACCACAGCATCTTCGACATTGAGGATGTCCTCAACCAGATCTGTGGGTATATATTTTTATTTTTATTTCAATTTTTTTGGATCTGAATTTGTTTCTCTCTTTGTGGTGATTTCAGGTTCTAATTAGTGTATGACCGAAGGAGAAGGATTGAAGTTGATACCCTTTGATCCGGAGATCGAACGAACATTTAGAAGGTTAAAAAAACAACAAAAACAAGTGGATGAGAAGATGGCAGCAGCGGTTCTAGGGAACCAAGATCATTTGGTGATTGGGAACAATGGAAATAATGGAGATGAAGTAGAAGCGAACCAGGACAATGCCATCGCCATGACAGATGATCGAAAACGGGCTATTAGAGACTATGCAACCCCGATGTTCAATTAAATGAACCCTGGGATTCTTCGACCTGAGGTGCAAGCTCCACAAGTTGAGCTTAAACTGGTGATGTTTCAGATGCTTGAAATCGTTGGGTAGTTCAATGGGTAAGCCACAGAGGATCCGCATCTCCACATTTGGTCTTTTCTTGAAGTGAGTAATTCATTTAAGCTCGAGGGTGTCACAGCAGAGGCACTTAGATTGAGGTTATTTCCATTCTCACTAAGGGATAGAGCTCGGTCTTGGCTCAACACCTTGCCATCCGATTCTATTTCTACATGGAATGAGCTAGCGGAGAAATTTCTTTTGAAGTATTTCCCTCCAACAAAGAATGCCAAATTTAGAAATGAGATAATCTCCTTCTAGCAACTTGATCAAATCAGTTAATGAAGCACGTTCATCGTCATTATGATCCCACCATTCTTAGGAATGACATGGACTGGACTCACCCATTCGCTATTGGCGATCGGATAGATGATCCCTTCAGCTAGAAGCTTAAGGATCTCTTTCTTCACGACTTCCATTAGGACGAGGTTAAGTCGTCGCAGTCCATCCCTCTTTGGAAGTGCATCATCGGTGAGCTAGATCTTGTGCATGCACATAGCCAGGCTGATGCCTCGTATATCCGCTAGACTCCATCCGAAGGCGCGCTTGTGTTTTTTCAGCACAGCTACCAACTGAGTCTGCTGGCTATCAGTAAGATGAGTCAAAATGATCACCAGCTTTTGCTCGTTCTCCTCAAGAAATACGTATTTCAAGTTCACTGGGAGCTCCTTTAACTCCAATTTCTCAGGTGCGGGTGGATTCGCCAGCTGCAACGGAGGCGGCTTCGCGAACTAGGCCTCCAATCGGAGTCTCTCCTCCATGTCGGCCGATCCCTCGAAGATCTCCTCCAAACTGTAATCCTGCACAAAAGAAATCTCGGCCAAAGCATCAAGCGAATCAATGAAAGAACAATCCTCAATAGAACTCACAGAAGGCATAGCTTTGTGTTGATGCACGGAAAAAGAAACTTTATCTCCTAACACTGACATCTGAATATTACCATTCTTAACATCAATCAAAGTGTTAGTAGTCGCCATAAATGGTCTACCTAACAATAAAGTATGATCACGCCCATTTTCATACACATCACCTATCTCTAAAACAATAAAATCCATAGGCACAATCAAACCACCAACGCTAACAAGAATATTCTCAATAATACCTCTAGGATATCTAACGGAACGATCAGCTAACTGCAAACTCATGCGTGTAGGTTTCAGTTCACCTAACTCTAATTCCTTAAAAATTGAGTAAGGCATAAGATTAATATCTGCACCTGGATCTCGCAGCTTTTAAGGAAGAGGCTGCTGCATGATAGAGTTGGCTACCTCGGACACCATGAAAGACTCGTCATCTGCAAATTTCCTCTTCTTGGAGGCTAGCTCCTTTAAGAATTTCAGGTACGCCGGTACATTGCGGATAACGTCGAGAAGTGGCAAGTTCACGTGCACTTGAGACAACATCTTATAAAAGTCTGCGAACTGCTTCTCAAGCTTCTCATTCTTTAGCCTGCTTGGAAAGGGAATATGTGGCTTGTACAAGTTCGCCGTTTTGTGCAATTGAATGACAGGTTGCTCCGGCTCCTTCCCTTCCTCGGCATCCTCAGCTCTAGTTGTCTCATCCACCGGCATAGCCACTTTGTTATCCACTTGTTTGCCACTACGTAGAACAGTAATGGCCTGTAGCTGTTGCGCTGAATGTCCCTGGCCCGGTATCTTCTCGGTCTGCTGCTGCTGCTGCATCTAATTGACTGCTCCTGAAATCTGCCCGACTTGGCTCTCGAGACGTTTGATAGTAGCCTCTTGACACTCGCGAGCCAGTTTGCTCTCTTGCATGAAAGCTGCAAGGCTGTCCTCTAGAGATGATTTGGGCTGAGCAGCTCGCGGTGCAGGTGGAAACTGTGGCTGGAACTGTGGCACCGGCTGTTGAAACTGAGGCAGCGGCGGCTGGTGCTACTAATAATGCGGTGGAGGTGGATAATACCCTGGTTGAGGTGGATAATAAGGCTGTTGTGGTGGATAATACCCATGCTGAGGTTGGTAGTACTGCTGTGGAGGTGCTCGTCGGGCAGGAAAGTTCGATCCTTGCCCTTAATTTGGCCCCTTCCATGCAGAGCTATTCGGCGCTCTCCATCCTGTAGTCTACTGGACTGGATGTTGATTGAATGGCGGTCGTCGTGGAAATCCCTGGGAAGCGTAGACTTCCGCCTCTCCTTCATAAGTCATCTCCGCCATTCTTGTGCAGTGATCCTCATTGTGAGTAAGATCACCAGAAAATCGGGCACGGCTTAGATACCGGCTCGAGTTTGGTCTCTGCAGAGGCCTTGTTCATCTTCAACTTTTGCAATTCCCGCATCATATCAGCCATCTGCTTCTTTAAGTTCGGGCTAACTCCTATCTCTCTGACCTCCACTCGCTTCGCACGAGAGGTCTTCTATTGCGAGTTACTAGCCAAGTCTCAAAGATCTCTACTGCTTCGTCGGCTGTCTTCTCAGATATGTTACCTCCAGCCACTGTATCCACCATGAACTGATAAGTGTGCTGCAACCCATTGTAGAAGATCTGCCACAAGAGTTCTGGCACAATCTGGAGCTCTCTGAATCTGTCGAGTGCCTTGTGAAAAGGCCCTTCAGGCTCTTGAGTGAACTGCATAATTTATAGCCGAATCTGCTGCATCTTATGGTTCGGATAATACTTGAGCAGGAATGTAGTACTCACAGCCTTCCAATTGGGTAAAGGTCTCGCTGGAAGTGAGAGATACCACGACTTCGCCTTATCCTTGAGTGAATAGGGGAAGCACTTCCTTAGTAGCTCATCCTCGGTAATAGCCTGGAGTGGAATAGACTGGACACCTGTGCAAAACTCCCTGATGAAAAGGAGTGCATCTTCGTTAGGTAACCCGTAGAATGAGGGAAACAAGTTGATGTGGTTGTGCTTCAGCTCATAGTTCCTCCCCGCAGCAGAGAGTACGATAGCGGATGCGGTGATGCCATAGGTTGTCCAGACAAAGTCTCCGAGCTTCCTAGGTGCTTCGTCTTTCTCGGCCATTATTACTAGTTTTTCTTCGAATAGGCGAGATTGACGACGTCAATATACCACTCCTCAAGCACGACTTCTCTTCTATTAATGTTGTCAACGTAAGACACCAACTCTTGTCTCAAGCTTCGGCGTCCTATCATACACAAAACCGACAAAGATCAAACGTACCTTGTGGGAGCAAATGAATAAATATACAAAAATAAAAGAAATATAAAAATAAAAATAAAGAGCAACTCAAATAAATGCCTAAAGCCTTTCCCGGCAACGGCGCCAAAATTTGTTTCAACTTATTTTATTAAGTTACTCGCAATAGGACGAGATCATTATAGATTGATAAGTTGTCCGTAGTCGTATTCTCAAGGATGGTTAAGCAAGGCTTTATCTACGTTACCAAACAGAAAAACAGTAAAAGAATGAGTTTTGATTTTTAACTACTCTAATTAATTTATCTAGGCGAATAAAATTAAAGGAATGAAAGTGCGAATTATCTAGGCGAGAATTAAAAAAGCAATTAAATTCTAAATTTAAGAATATAAAATTAAAGGAAAGAAATCTAAACATGCTTTGGATTGATTAATTAACATGATCAATAGACTTTGAATTATGAATTGGGATTAATTAAGAAAAGAGTAAGAAGAAAGAAAAACATAAAGCAATAAAGAAAGCAATAAGAACTCACTGATTAAAAAGGAAATAATGCATTAAACAATCTCCGGGTTTGAATCACGAACAAATCCACAAAGCGAAATTGAAAAGAACGAACTACGGAATGAAAATCTAAACTACTGTGTTTTCTCTCGTGGTCTAAACCCTAAAATTGAAGTCCCTTACAATAAAATCACGCGTGGACTATAAATATAGGAGAAAATCCGCCTAGGTAGCGAGCTCTAGGGGGTAGCGGTCACTACCCCCAAGTTCTGTTCTCAAAACGTCTTTGTGGGAGCTAGCGGTCGCTAGCCCCACATTCTGTCATTTTCTTGGTCTCAGGGCCAGTGGCCGCTAGGGTGGTAGCGGTCGCTAGCCCCATGTTCTGCCTTGCCCAGCGTGACACAAGCCAACGGTCGCTAGGCTTGTGTTCTGCCCTATCCACGCATTTTTTTCATCTTTTCCATCTCTTTTCGTCCTCGTTTCCCTTCTCGAGCCTTGTCAACTTCGTGTGTCGATTTTTACCTAAAATGTAACATATGGAAAATCAAAGCATCAAGTCGAACAACAATATACGACAATATCGACTCAATATGCACGAGAAACGAGACCGAAAATAGATAAAACAGTAACCACACGTCTGAAAATATTGCTTTAATTATACTTCAAATTCTTCAACAGTTTAAGTTGACTGAAAAAATATTTTTCAATCGGTTTTGATAATGCTAGTGCTAATACGACCAGTGTTCCATCTTTAATTGCGACATGTGATCCTACTTTAGGTGAGAAATATTTTCACACTCGTTGCATTTGTCATATTCTTAATTTGTGTGTTCAAGATTGATTAAGAGTTTTAGATCATTGCATTGACCCTATTCGAAGAGCCGTTGAATTATTGCGTGATAGACATAAATTGCATAAACTATGACTTAAATTTTGTAAGGCTAAAACCGGACATAGTAAATGTTTTAACATTGATGTGTGCACTAGATGGAATTCAACTTATGAAATGCTACAATCAACCAGTGAATTTAAGGAATTATTAGTTGAATTTTTTCCTAACGAAGTGAATAACATGATTTTATTGACTTATTATTGGGATGAATGTTATGATTTAGTTAACCTCCTTGCTGTTTTTAATACTGCAACTAAGAATTTATCTGGTGTTTATTATCCTACATGTTCACGTGTTTTATATCATTATGTTCTTATTGTTGCTCAATTTAATGCTTGTAGTCAAAAAGATAATTTAACTAATGTTATTAATCAAATGATTTTAAAATGGATAAAATATTTTAGAGAAATTCCAACAATTTTTTTGATAGCAAAATGTTTAGATCCTTCTTTCAAATATGAGGGTGTAGTTGGATTGTTAGAATTATATTATAAATTCTTAAATGAAACGACTTTTGGGGATATGGGGGTATCTATTCAGAGTTTAAGGTTACCAGATTTTATGGAAGTCAAAACAATGCTTTATTTTAATTTAAAAAATATTTTCGACGAATATCAATCAAGGTTTTGTCAAAAATTTTCTAGACGAAAAACCGTTAGAAATTCAAGAGGGTTTTCACTAGGAATAGACATTTCTCATCAAGGCGGCCAAATAATCCAAATTGGTGGGGGGGGGGGGGGGGGCGAATATAACGAACTAAATGAGTACTTAAGATTAAGAGAGTCGAAAGATCGAGAGTTGTTGAACGCAGGTCCTAATGATGTCGATGTATTACAATGGTGGTCGATGAAGCAACTCCAATTTCCCATTCTTGCTATAATGGCTAAAGAGATTTTCTCGGTTCCGGCATCCACGGTATCGGTTGAACAAGCTTTTAGTCAAACTGGCTACATGCTCAATGAACGAAGAAGTGTCATGAAGGCGGACAATCTAGAAGCTCAATTGTTGCTAAAAGATCATACCTTAGCCGAGTGTAGAGAGCAAGAAAATAAATGGGATGATTTGTTCGCGGACAATCCAATATCCACGACCGAAGCTGAGTCAACCGATGCATCCGAAGCGACCGATACCGATGATTTTGATGATGATTTCGACATGTAGACCTCGACGGCTCGACGACCTCAAAGTAAGATAAGGTAAGAGTACGTGGACTTTGATTCCGTAATCGGATACGTAGGCAATTTAATTATAAGTTGATAATTTAAATGTTATAAACTTGTAATTAAGCTCAAGTCCTTCTCTTTTTTTTTTTCTTTTCTCCCCCACCTAGATTAAAATTTGTATTTTTTCTTCTTTATGTAACTTAAATATAAATTCTATTTTATTTTTTAATAGAACTTCAAATTTTTTTCATCAATAAGTTGTATCTTTTTACACAATTCAATAAAATATGTTTAAATATTTTATTTATTATTTTTATAAATAGTAAATTAAATTTATATAAATGTTATTTGGACAATCCATTTTCAAATTTATTTTTTCCTTAAATCAATTTTATTTGTAAAAATAATAATACTAATCATTATAATAACTCAATATATCTATCTACACAATTAAATAAATGAGAAGAAAAAAAAAATGATTTGAACCGTGGAACCGAACCGGAACCGAAACCGTATAATTTCTTAACCGATTCGGTTCCAGTTCTAATTTTTAGAACCGTGGAACCGACGGTTCGATTCGGTTCGAACAGGGAACCGACCGTGGACACCTCTAGCTATATCACTCCACGGTCTCCCTCCATGAACGCTCGCCTCTCTCTTCTCCCTCAGATTACTCGACACTCACAATCAACTCTCTCCTCACCGTCTCTCTCTACTTCTCCCTCATCTATTTCCATCTCTCTCTCGTCTCTCTCGGTTGGGCAGCAGAGACTCGCCGGCGCTCCCCCAGAAGCCGCCTTCGCTCTCGGCTGTTCTCGGTGGAAGCTCACCGGATCTTCATCGCCGGCAACTTCAAAGGTAACCTCTATCCCTATCTCTCTTTCTAGATTTTTAAATTCCAAATTGTTTATCTTTTGACAATTTCTCTAGCTTAATCTAAATTCTTGCCTCCCCTTATATGGGCTTTAAATGGGCCGCTCCTACTACTTTCTCAGAGTTGCATAATACAGTCTTGATTCTGCATTTGCACTTCCTTCCATTCAAAAGCCCTAATCTCTCCCCCATTCTCTTCTTGTAGGGATTCTTCAGCAAGGCATGAATTCCCGTTCGGATAAAAGGTAAAACGGGTTGATTCTTTCAAACTTCCTCTTCCATATCTCTTTATTTACTTAATTATAACTGCTCCAGTCCACACTATATAACATTTTTCAGAAAGAGTGTAATGCTGAAAAACTGTACCTTTTAGGTTTAATATTTATAATCTGATGGGATTATAGTTGTATTTTGGAATGAGTTCTCCCGTCCTTCCGAAGCATGTGGCCGCCGTCATACGATCCCAGAAAGATCCATTAAGGGCTCTGGAGATGTTCAATTCTGTTAAGAAGGAAGATGGATTTAAGCACACTCTGTTAACTTATAGATGTATGGTGGAAAAGCTCGGTCATCACGAGAAATTTGATGCGATGGAGAATGTTGTGTCGGAGATGAGAGAAAACCTTGATAACAGTTCGTTGGAAGGAGTGTACATTAGTGCCATGAGAAGTTATGGAAAGAAAAGGAAGATCCAAGAGGCTGCCAGTGTGTTTGAGAGAATGGACTTTTACAATTGTGAACCTACAGTGCTCTCTTACAACATGATCATGAATATTTTGGTTGAGAATGGTCATTTTGATCAGGCCCACAAACTTTATATGAGACTGAAAGAGAAAGGGATCGCACCCGATGTGTATACATACACCATTAGAATTAAATCTTTTTGTAGAACTAGTAGACCACATGCTGCTCTGAGGCTTTTAAAGAACATGTCAGCTCAGCAATGCGAGTTCAACTCAGTAGCATACTGCACCGTTATTAGTGGATTTTATGAAGGAGATTATAGAGATGAAGCTCAAGGATTGTTTGATGAGATGCTAGGGCTTGGCCTTGTCCCTGACGTTACCACATTCAATAAACTAATACATATCCTTTGTAAGAAAGGACATATCAGAGAGAGTGAAATACTTCTAGTTAAGGTTTTCAAAAGGGGTTTTCTTCCAAATTTGTTTACATTTAACATCTTCATTCAAGGTCTATGTAAGAAGGGCCTACTTAATGAGGCTGCGAGGGTGTTAAAGAGTGTGAGAAGAGAAGGTGTCTCTCCTGATGTTGTGACATATAATACACTTATATGTGGTTTGTGTAAGGGCTCTAAAGTGACTGAAGCAGAGGACTACCTGAATAAAATGGTCAACAGTGGTGTGAAGCCCGATGCTTTCACATACAATACACTCATTGACGGATATTGCAGAATGAATTTGGTGCAGAATGCAGACAAAATTCTGGAAGATGCAATAACCAGAGGATTTGTGCCTGATGAGTTCACATACTGCTCCTTATTGTGTGGATTGTGTGAGAATGGTGACATTGAGAGAGCCACGAGCATGCTGAATGAAGCTCCAGGAAAAGGCGTAAAACCTAGTGTTATTATGTACAATGTGTTAATCAGAGGATATTGTCAGAAGGGACTCATTTTGGAAGCATTGCAGCTGATGAATGATATGCAGCAAAATGGTTGCAATCCTGATATCTGGACCTATAATTTAATTATAAACTGCTTCTGCAAGATGCGCTGTTTAACTGATGCCACTGTCCTTATTAATGTTGGTATGACCAAAGGCCTTCTACCTGACATATTCACCTTTAATACATTGATTGATGGTTACTGCAAGCAGCGTAGGATGGGGGAGGCACTTGGAGTTGTTAATTCCATGTGGGAGCATGGCCTTACTCCCGATATCATCACATATAACAGTATATTGGATGGGCTCAGCAAAGCTTCAAATTCCGATAATGTAATGGAAACTTTCAAAGTGATGAAGGAGAAGGGCTGTAGGCCAAATATCATCACCTACAATATACTCATAGAGAGTTTCTGCAATGCTCGAAAACTTGACAGGGCTCTCGGGTTACTTGATGAAATTCAGCAAAATGGTTTGCATCCAGATGAAGTAACTTTGAGCACACTGATAAGTGGATTTTGTAAAAATAACGATTTAGATGAAGCCAATATGTTGTTCAGAAGAATGGAAAAGGACTATACACTTTCGCCAACATTAGCAATGTACAATATTCTGATTAATGCTTTTTCTGAGAGGTTGAATATGGATATGGTACTGAATTTATTTCAGGAAATGGATGTTCGTGGATGCCTACCGGACAAATACACGTTCCGCTGTATAGTGGATGGTTTCTGCAAGACTGGAAATGTTGATTCTGCATATTGCTATTTTCTTGACAGTGTCGAAAAAGGGTTCATTCCATCCCTAACTACATTTGGACGAGTACTAAATTGCTTGTGCATGAAGCATAGATTGCGACAAGCAGTTGAAGTCATACACCGTATGGTGCGAAGAGGTGTTGTTCCTGAAGAAGTAAACACAATTTTCGAAGCAGATAAGAAAGAAGTAGCAGCACCTAAAATAGTTGTGGATAATTTATTGAAAAATTCTTATATAACTTACCATGCATATGAATTATTATACGAAGCTGTTAGAAATAAGAAACTCGTAAGAAAAAAGTAACACATAAAATATTATGTAGTTCAGAAAATACAGTTTCTTAATTATTTGGAGGTTTCTTTGAGAGAAAGATTAGTTGCAACTTCCAGAAGAAGCTTTTGAAGCAGTTAGTGTCTATGCTTGTTGTGCGGTTACTCCAAATTGAATGATGCTACTTAAGCCTTGAGTAAATGATCATATCAGGTATCTTACGAGTTAGTCTTTAATGTTATTTTCAGCACACGTATAATGTTTGTATTGCTGTTTTTAGATTTTAAATAATTTTCAACTGAATATGTTCTTATTAGCATGCTCTTTTTTGGGGAAATTTTGGGGAAAAAATATTCAGCTGAATCAAGATAAACTCGAACAAGGTTTCTCCAAGGTATGCTCTTTTTTGTTTCTAGATTTGGAACTCAGATTCTTCGTTCGTATCTCTACGTGCAGCCGAGCTCCAAGGACAGCGATTCCGGCTACGGCGGCGGAGCGGCAGGGTTTAAGTTCAGTCCAAGAGATGCGGAAAAGATATTTTTGAGGAGTTTTTTGGAGGGATGGATGGATGGAGGGAAAGGGAGGAGTAGCGGGGGCGGAGGAGCAGGAGAAGGGAGGTTGAAGAAGGCGGCGGTGATGGAAAGTAAGCTTGGAGGAGCTGTACTTGTACCTTGGAGGAGCTGTATATGGGGTCGAGGGCATGGAAAATGATGATATCGAGAATCGTTCTTGATGGCTCAGGTAGGTGCATTTTGAGCTTACTTTGTTTTTTTACTCTATTTAAAGTTTTTATGGAGTTAATTTGTTTGGATAAATTGATGAATGTGGTGATATTGGATGATGATAATTGAGGAATTAATTGCAATTAATCTAAGAAAGAAGTTCGTGAGAATTCTGTGGCTTGTGATTGCTTTCTGCCCAGTAATAGATAGCTTAAGAACTCAATATGCTTGTTCTTATGGTTATTCCTTAAAACCCAATATTCGCAAAGGAATTGCCTCTGGTGGTGAAGGTGTGGACTAGCTAGGAGAAAGATGTATCTGTGTGGTATTTGTTATTTGCATTCCAAAATTGTATCGTTGTTAAAGGTGAAATTTTTTATGAGCATCCTTTGATATATGTTACCGCACAATGCTGTAAATGAGTACTTTCCCAAATCGATTCACTCTCTAGTTGTAAATGAGTAATTTCCCTTCTTTTGGTCTTGTTGCAGGATGCAGAAGCTGCTTCTGTTTTCAACGATTGTATGCTTACGGATTTACCTTCATCTAATATTTCAATACAAGAACTTGTGCCAAGTTATTGATTAATGAATAGGTTTTCCTCTTAGTAGTGCTCATGCTAATCTCCATATATGTTACCATTTCTTAGAACATCATGACAGCTTCAAGATGAAATTTTGTTTTACAATTTACAAGACGAGCGCTGATTTCGTTGTCTCCATATTGTCTCATTTACTTGCAGGAGAAATTACAGCGATTCATTCTGGTAGTTAGTTGAAAGATAAACTCAATGCTGCTGCAAAGACATCACGACTCTCAATCCTCTACTTCACTGCAACATGGTGCGGTCCCCGCCGTTACATCTACTCCGTTTTCACGAGCTTAGCAGCAAAGTACCCAAAAGCCGTCTTCTTGAAAGTTGATGTCGATGAGGCTAGAGATGCGGCTGCTGAATAGCAAATTAGCAGCATCTCCACCTTCTTCTTTGTGAAGAATGGTAAAGAGGTCGATCAATTTGTCGGGACAGACAAAAACAGCTCGAGCAGAAGATTGCTCAGCATGCTACATGATCTTGATTTCTTCACATTGATGTTGCTGAGTTATTATAACTCAAAAGTGTTTAGATGTGTTGAACTACAGTTTTTCTTGTTGGTGTTGAACTAACAGTGATAACATTCTACTCAAAACAAGTGTTGAACTACAATTACAATCTCTAGATTATGCAATTTTGTGGGATTTTTTATATATATTTGGAATATTCCTTTTTTATTATCAATTATAAGTTGGTTATTAATATGTCCACAACAACATACAAGTTACTATAATTTTTATTTTTTAATTTTATATTGAATAATTTTAAACTATATTATATCATGATCAATAAACTCTAACTACTCGTAAAGTGAGAACGAATACAAAATCTATTAAAATTTAATATTATTCATGGGCATATTAATTCCGTCCGTCTCTGGCGGGCGAGCGTTTTCGCATATATCTAGATATATACTAGGTGCTTATAATAACTCTGTTATGACAACACAAACACCTTTATTAATTGTGTACTTACCAAACGACAACACAAACACCTTTATTAATTGTGTACTTACCAAACCAAAACATGTGGATCAATCATCAGACATCATCATATCACCACCATCCATTTCAATTCAATTTAATTCAATTCTAACTATCATTTGTATTTTATTTCTTTCTCGAATACTTGCATTAATCTCTTGCCAATTTTAACATTTTATGCTTTAATTGAACTCTGGAGAATCCTCCATTTTTTTTGTCAATTTCATATTTTTTAAGGTTAACTGAAACAGAAATAGTGAAAAGTATAAACATAACGTTTAAGTCGATCGATTAACATAGGTACGTGTATTTAAAAGAATGCCAACAAGTCTTGCATATACTATATGTAAAGATGGTGTCATGGGCCAATATTTACAAGAGTATCATATTAATTACCTCTAACTCTAACTAGCTAGCTTGTATACATATTCTTCCTGTCTGCCTATATAATCATCTATCAACTTTAATAAAATATATATACTTGAATATCCTCTTCGTTTCAACTTTCATCTCTTCTTTTGCACGATCTTAGTAATAAAACAATTTAAAAATGTGTAATTGTCGTATGCAAGATTTATTTAAATTACTTAAATTTGAAATTATCAAACATTGTGAGAGAAACTGTGAACGTTATAAATCTAGACCAACAAGAGAACACCGATTGGTAACTCAATTTGTTACAAACATGTCTATGTCTGCGGGCTGTTAGCCCGGAAAAATAATCCGCTATATAAAGTTTCAGAGATACAAAAACTGAGTCCACACTACCTACTAGCTACCCAAACAACATATCAACCTAGCAGATTGAAAGCTGCATCTTGTACAAAGTTCCTTAAACACAAACCCAATATGGATGTAAACAACACACTCATGTTTGACGTTTTCACTCAATAGATTTGACTATGGAAACACCCACATGTATGTAAGATTGTGTAAGCGCTTAAACCCTAGATATGAGGTTCTTATCCTCTTGGAGAGATATGCTCAAAAATCACCTTTATATATATATATATATATATATATATATATATATATTATTTAGAAAGAGCCAACACCGGAGACGAGAGCATCAACAAGAGAAAGAGCAGCAACCATAACTCCTGGTTAAAAGACTAGCAGCGGAAAAGATCACAACACTTACTCTTGTTGCAACGGCTATCCTACGGAGTCGTCCGCCCCTGCCAACTATGAAATGACCACCTCCGACTGGCTCTACTCACCCTTATCCTAGCACCACATTGCCTTCGCTATGAGGATCTAATTCATATCTATAAGAGTATGAAGCCAGCAATATTCATGTATTCAACATAAACAATTGCTATTATTATATTCATAAGGAGCGTGAGACCTAGGCCGATTCACTAGTTACTTTCTCGAAATCCTGGCTTGGCGGAAAAAGCTGCCGAAATTCCCCCCAAGAAGCTATAAAATGATATATATATATATATATAAATTAATTAAGATAATTATAAATCTCTATTTTTTTGTAAAGATATATTTCTTGCCACCTCTATCAATCTTCACGCATTTTTCCACACAAATTACGGCGGAAACAAACTAAGAGATAAGGACCATAATACATAAATTCTACCAGCCATATAATATATAAACTTCCAAAATAATTAGTGTATTTCCTAATCTCAATACACTCTCAGTAATACAATAGAAAGTTCACTTACTCCATGCATCATCACTTTGAAATATTTCTTATATACACATTATAAACTACACATGTTGATGCATACCACCATTTCATTTTTCTTTTATCCTCGTATTTAATTTTTTGAAAGAAGAGAAGAAAAATACATTAATACGGGACACTTGTATGGTCATTAAGGAATGAATTTTTTATTATTGAAAAAATTAAATGACAACCAATCCCAATCATTTCATAAATAGAGATCCATCACATTTTCAATCTAAGCAAGCATGTTTAATTTTGATGTAACATCTAGACCAACGTGTCTCTAATCCATTGGCTGAAGTGGACACCCTTTAAATGCAAACATAATATTATAAGAATAGTCGATAATACCCAATCTATTAAGATAAACAGAACTAAAGGACAATATAGGGTTGACTTTTGTAGCCTAATTACTAACATTAAATAGTTGACCAAGTCTTCCCCCACTTTACCTATATTTTATTTAATATATTCCCTATTATAATTTTTAGATAGTGTTTGTTTGGATGGATAATAGAGAATAATAAAAGGATAATAAATTAGTATCTTGTTTAGTTTAATATATCAAAAAATTGAATAGGATAAATTAAAATTGGGACTGTTACTTATCTCATCCTTTCACCTAATTAATTAGTAGACTTAAACACCACTAATATAATAAAGGAGTTATAAAAACATATAAAAAATACAATATGCCTCAATGAACAGAATACACAAGAACAATTTAAATATTTTATCATTTATACATGTATTTCTTGTTAAGGCTATGTTTGGTATCCATGATACGATACTAATCTCAAGATGATTGTTTTATAATTGTCAATTAAGTGAACAAGATATAAGATTAAATTGAGGCGTATAAATATTTTATAATGCAAACCAAACAATGTTTAAAAATTGTTGTTCCCACTTTGAGAGATAAATATGTATTCCTATTTAAACATCAAATTTAATGAAATCAATTTTTATATTTCATTCGTTGTGCATTTTGTAAAAACGACTATTTAATTTATTCCTTTTCTAATACCATTTCATTATTAAGTTAATTATTTTGATTTCGTACTAGTTTGTGCAACTATGCGATGCACGGTAAAAATTAAAACTAATAAAATATTTAATTGTAAATTAATTTTTATTTAAAAACTTATGTAAAAAACAAAAAAAAATATTTCAATCATTTATATTTTTAGTAAATCAATGACTATGATTTTCACTCCAAATTAAATTCTATTTAAAAAACTTTCATACTTCAATAGTGATGAAAATTATTTAAATTAAATTCAATTAATATTAGTCATTGGTTGTGCATTGGTGACTGTTTAGATTCTTACTCGTTTCTCATTTCTCGTATATATATATATAGGGAAGAGATCAAATAAAAATGGTTGTGTACGAGTTAACTAAAATAAATCTTGACTGTTGAATTATTTAGATCAATGGTGCATATTAAAAGATAATTTTAGTATATATCTGATTTAAAATATTTCATCCCTAAAAACAAGGAATTTGTTATTCTTTCTAACTAGGGTTTATTGATTAGGGTATAGTTTAATTATATCCATTGGATGAAAAATATGGATGGTTTAGATTTATTTTTAGTTAACTCGTACAAATCTATTTTCAATATAACTATCCCCTATATATATATGTTATATATATATATATATGTAAAATCTATGGTACAGATTAAATATGCATCAAATTTATACATAGAGTGTATTGAAATTATAATGCATTGATTAATGAATAAAAATGCATCATCAACTTATGCAATAAGATTATGCATGTAATGCATCAAAATAATGTGTATCATGCATAAGTTTTAGTTCTTATATAAGAATTGGTTCTTACCGGATCCTACCCCTATATATATAGGGGTAGTCAAGAGATCAAATGTAATTAGTTTCACACTTCTTAATTACTATATTAAACTTGAGATGTTTACTATATCAAAATTGATGGTTAAAATTAATTGATACTTAAATTGAAATATTAAAAATGAAATAATTATTATATATATAATTGATTTATTTCTTATTTGGTGAGATTTTATTATAGTATATTTAGTTGTAATAGCTTTTGAAAAACATGACTTGTGCTTTAAAATTTGCTAAATAAAGAAATGTGTCTAAATAAGTGAGATAAATCAAAAAAGAAAATGTGTTTAAATAAGTAGGACGAAGTTAATATATGTTAGTTTTGAATTTATCAATTATACAAATTGATTATAATTATTAGTATTAAATATTAAAAATAATTATATATCCTAGTCAAATAGGATAAATTTTTTGTACTAAATAGATTCAGTTTGTACATGTATATTATGAATTGTTCAATGTTCAATTTATCTTGTTGCTCTATTGACTTGTAGTATAAGATTTGTAATGAAAGGTATTGAGTTCGAATCATAATAATTTTAGTTTTTTAATTTAGTAGTTATAGTATTATCTTTACCATTAAAATTAGATTTAATTATAAAATCGCCATTCAAATTAATTTGAAATTGAATGCATCCTGTTTTATATATATACACAGATTACATTCATATTTCTATTTTGTAAATAGAATCAAAGGAAGGCCATGATAATTAAGAAACGCCTTTTGGGTATGTGGGCCATCATTGGACAGACCCAAGCCCAATCATTTGTCTTCTTGTCTACGTGTTCATCGACATTTATTGTGCTTCCACGTGGTGTACGCTCAGCCTCACATGTAGTACTATTGAGCCCAGTGGGCCTTCCTTTCTTGACATTTTCAAGCACCGCAAAACTAAATTCACTTCACTGATATATAGAGTTAGGGCTAGAGTTGGCAAAAAGTAGTGGATCGGATCCGTTGGGCGAGTTTTCTTTGATAACGGGACGGATGAAGTATAATTTTAAGATTTGTTCAAATTTATTCGTATATTTTTGGATTTTAAAATGTGATGTTTGATCCAATATAAGTGGGTGGGTTTTATTTCGGACGAACTTTTGTTTTAAATTTTAATTTATTTGAGATAAGAAGTAATAGAGAATTTGATATTTAATACGTAAAGTAAATTTATGCAATTAACAACTTTAAATGCTAATATCATTCATTATTTTATTAAGTAAATATCATATTCATAATTTAATTAAATAGCAATTCAAAAAATATAATTAATATTTTATCTTGAACATACTTTTTAATTTGAAAACCTCAAACTTTTTAGCCAAAAGTTTAATAAACCCAATGCTACTTACTTTTTAGGTTTAATTTTTTGGTATGATTTTAAGTACAATCGGATCAAAACCACAGATTTTATAGGAACTCACCATTTTAACAGCTTTAACGATAGCAAAATAAATATGCTATAATATTGTTCGACTTGTCATTGTAGTATATGTATCTTCCCCTTGGCCTTCACTTCCTTTTTTATTTTTATTTTTCTCCAAAAGAGAAGCATGTTCATGGATTATATCATTATACTGATATATATAGTGGTCCTCCAATAAAAATAAAATTTTATTATGTGGTCATGATTTTTATTGAATTGTTCCGTTAAATCGATTATTTATTAAAAATAATGAACCATCCTTTGGAAATTACAAAACATAAATTTATTAAATATTTATGTACATTGATATTTGGTAATTGCAAAATTTGTTCTAATTTGAATTTGAATAATATGAAAATGAATGGTTTGGATTATATTTTTTATCCTAAATTTGAAATTGGTTGACATCAAGAGATTTTGTCATTGAGAGATTTCTACACCCAACAAATTAAACACGTTTAGAGACTACGGAGTTACGGAAAATGTCAACATAAATTAATTTTTAAGGTTTGTCACAACTTGTGACCTAATCTTTACTAGGCTACTTAGTGTTTTAAGTTTCGATCATTCCAAAAAAAAAAAAAAAAACTTAATTTTGTCCAACCTTTAACTTGATACAAATTCCTTCCCGTTTCATCAAAACTGTGTTAGAATGTTCTATTTATTTTTGACATCAAGAATAATTGGACATTAAAGTTGTGTTCTCTTTGAAAGATAAATTTATCTTTTAAAAACGTGAAATAAAAGTATAATTACCTTTTTTGTTCATCCCTCTTATCTACTCACTCCATCTCAACTAGCTTGAATCGTATTCCTTTTCGTACCGTCCCAATTAATTTGAGTCATTTCATTTTTAGGAAACCTTTATTACACACAAATTTAAATAATATATATTCTATCATCATTTTATACTTTAAACATACACTCTTTAATTCCTTAATTCTCGTGCTGAAAAGAAGTGCCCCAAAGCTAGTTGGGACGAAGGGAGTAATTTCTAAATTTATCATTATTTTTCTCATTCATCCCACTGTAAAGAAGGATAATATTATCCATCTAAATTTGGAGAGATAATATTATCACTCCTTAGAGTGAGATGAAGGGAAAAAAACAATAATAAATTTACAAATAGATAGAAGAGATGAATAAAAATAAAGAATTTAAAAGATAATTATATTTTTATCCCA
Source organism: Leonotis leonurus (assembly GCA_026898415.1). Lineage (NCBI taxonomy): Eukaryota > Viridiplantae > Streptophyta > Magnoliopsida > Lamiales > Lamiaceae > Leonotis > Leonotis leonurus. Next base: position 1,597,426 of record JAPKLX010000066.1, on the reverse strand, counting down.
TATTTTCAAAGAATAAATTTATCCCAAAAAAAAAACATAACGAGTATTTTTCAATCACAAAATTATACCAAAATTATTTTTTAATGGATAAAATATTTTAAATAAGATATATACCAAAATTATCTTTTAATCTACACTATTAATCTAAATAATTCAACCGTCCAAAATCATTTTTATTTAATCTTTTTCTTATGTCAATCTTATGTCAATAAATAAATTGATACCGTCCGCATTGAAAAGAAATAGAAAAGAAAAAAAAAAGAAAAGAAGTGAAAATAGCAAAAAGGAAGAGTTAATACAAAGCCTCCAAAGAGAGTCTCTCTGTATGCAGTGAACGAGTGAGTGTGGTTACAAATTTTATCTACTCGTTTGACTTTTTCCTTCCTAAACAGACATCACACCCACAACAAATTTAGCAGCCCGTTGACTTAGTCTTATTACTTTTATATATATATATATATATATATATATATGTACAAGAGAAATAAAACATCACACGCTTGTCCCTATGTTATAATGATGAAAAATAACAAGAAATATTACGCAAGCCTATTTTCAATGCAATGGTATTTATAAAATTATTTTTTATATAATCCAAAATCTAGCGGATTAATGATGTGTGGAAATAAGAATGCATTTAGACAGTCAATTTATCTAGGATAAATTGTTGAGATCGATTAAATTATATTTAAATATTTTCATAAATGCAAAGTTAAATTTTAAATGAAAGTAAATATGTAGATAAGATGATCATCATTAATTTATTAAAATGGATGATTGAAAATATCATTTTGATCTTTATGTTAAATTTTTTTATCTCTTCATCCATTTTATTTACGAAAAATGTCTATTTACAATATCTTAGAATTAATTGTGATTTGTGAGTTCATTGACCGATATCATATTCAAATACCAATTCCGACTTCTATATACTCGCCGCAAAGCGGAAGTGCCCTTTTGGAAGGTCAACAAAAGAACGTCTTCTTCTTACATAAGAAATTCTTCCAATAATTTTGAGCCTAATCTTTCTAAAAAGCACGTACAATACTTTTGTGATATTTCATTCATCACATAATAATTTTTTTAATGATCCTAAACCTATCGCATGAGAATGAATTAAATGAGAACTACTTATTAAATAGGAATTAGGAACCAATCTGGACCGTTCATCTTTGTATAATCTATGATCCATATTAATTATGCATCAAATTTATGCATAGAATGCATTGAAAGTATAATGCATTGGTTAATAAATAAAAATGCATTATCATGTTATGCAATAACATTTTACGTGTACTGTATCTAAATAATGCATAACATACATATGTTTTAGTTCCTATATAAGACTTGGTTCTCATCGGATCCTACCGCTATCGCATTATAGGGATGGCAACGGGGTGGATTCGGGGCAGATATTGCTTTCCCGTCCCCGTACCCATTTCAAAAACTAATCCCTATACTCGCCTCCATACCCGTTTAAATTGGGGCGGATACGGGGTGGGGATTATTCGGGGAGGAAAAGGGTACCCATCGGGTACCCGTTAACTAATATTTTTTAGATAAAAAAAATTCTTTTAAAAAAAATAATAATTACTAGCTAGAATAATAAAATAATGATATATAAAAAAATTTCTAAAGTTGAAAACTCTTTCAATATACATTATTTTATTCTTATAAAAATAAAAAAAATTATATATAAAAAATTATATATTTTTTTAAAAATATATAATATAAATTTATTGAATATATCCCCATATCCTATTCGAATACAAATGTATAAATCCATACCCGTATCCATCCCCGATTCTCTTCCTCCATACCTGCCCCATTAGGATCGGGTACCCGAACCCGTGAGTTATTTTGTCATCCCTATCTCATTATATATATATATATATAGAGAGAGAGAGCACCATTATATTTTTTACGATTATAATAATTCCATCATTTTACCATTAACTCCTCATGAAACAACTTCGTTTTACTCTTCAAGATTAAAGTTGGAAAAGTTGTAGTTACAAATAAATTGAAGTGTAGTTGCGAATCTTGAAGTGCAAATGTACAGGGCAAACGATCCATTTATAGGTCACTTATCTGCATATTAATTAATTACATTTAAAAATAATCCTAGCAAGTCAAATACAAAATTTGGTTTAATTTATATTAATATCCCCAATCGTATAGCAGTAATTTGTTTATCTAAGTGTGTAGTGTTCAACTCGGCCCTTAATTTCTTTCTCCCATGCACATTATACTTGATTAGTCGAGTTTTCGTTACAAGTTAATTGTAATATGAATATCAATATAACATTAAGAATTAATAAATTAAATTACAAAAGACATTTTTTAAGTGCCAAATTGCAAGGGATCGGAGGAGTCATCTCTAAATTAATCTTAAATTGTAAGTAATAATTAATAAATTAACAAACTCAAATGGACGAACCTAAGCTGAGTACATCTAAATATTAATCATCCAAGATTAATCTACTGTGATGTAAATTGACTAGCAAACCATATATATATATATATATATATATATATATATTAAGAATACAGGTTATGGTATTGTCTATGTCTACTATTAATAATAATAGGAACCTCGATAAAATTATAATAATTGATTAACATATATATGAATGGTCGTTTTCTACTTACTTCTCTAATTCTTTTCCTTCGGCTCAGTGTATTTCTGTATTTATACAAAGTAGTTGTATATTATATTAATTTGACATCTTTAGATTAAATCAGAAAGTGAGCGAACATGAAATTGGCAAAATAACTTGATTAAAAGCCACTAAAGTTTTTTACTGAAGTCTCATAATTTCAGTAAAACCACTTCACTTTTAATCTCTCTTTTTTAATCATAGTTATCAAGAGGAAAAGTAGAATGGGAGAGGCATCATTAAAGAATTGTTTGAGCTAGGGTTTGATTACCTTTAATTTACTATTTCAAGCCCATAAATTATCAAATGAAATTTTTTGGAAGTCATGATGTCATTTATTCTCAATAATTGTTCGAGACAACTAATTATTGATTACACGTTCAGGATATATTTATGAGGATTTTCTGTATTAGAAAGTGAAATGGCTACTAGTTTTAAATAAATGAAAGAAATTAAATACCTCAATTGTGTTTTAAAGCATGCGTACTAATAATGGAACCAATTAAGCTGAAATGAGTTGGCGAACCTAAACCGAAAACCTGTTAATCTACAAGTTGTTTAATTGAATTCTACTACATATATATGTAGTATATACTATATATAATTATTGTTGAAATTAGATTTTAGTATTTTTCTTACATCGATTACAAAAGGCCTATAATTAACCTCAACTTGAATTATACAAAAGTTAAAGTACACTAGATCATCTCTCCATTGAGTTTTGGAAAATGATGAATAAAGAATAAAAAAGGTAGTGGTAACATCAAATTAAACTTATTTACACTTTTTGTATCTAATATTCTAAATTGACTTTTGAAAAATGATGAATATCTGTAAAATAACTTATAGTTTAGAGAGAAGAAATTAATGGGGGTGTTTGCAAACTTATAAGTTGTTTAAAACAATTTATAAGCTGCTTAGAAGCTTATAAGCTCCTTAAAAATATTTGACATATAAATTTTTTAAAAATTTTTGGTAAATTAAGTTATTTGAGAGCTTATAAGTTTTAAAAATAAACTCTTGAAACTTATAAACTGTTCAAAAAATAAATAGTTCCACCTCAACTTATTTCTTCATAAATTTATAAGCTACAACAATAAGATTACATAAATAACCCTATAATAATTTGTTATTATCATATTTGCCCCAACAAATTCACATATGAAGAGCTTAAAATACTAAACAATTTATTATTTTAATTTTTTTTAAAAGAGCTTATAAGTTCATGTATCCAAACACCTTAACAATTTATAAGCTCTTAAAGTATAACATTTTATAAACTCTTTAAAATAAGTTCAGTTAGTGTTTCAAACAATAGGTCTTAAATTCAAATGTTTCCATGATGCCATTTTGTAGTTAAATTTAATAACATAACTAATTAATTGTCTAAAATGTGGATCAAATTAAACTATTTTGGCCGGAATTCAATACTAATTAATCTATTTGATTTGTAAAATCAATAAATAAATCAGGCAATCATGTGTCGAGGCTGGTACACATAATAATAACTTTAGCTATTAGTTTTTTTTTTGTCTAAACTTTAGTCACAAAAAATATATTATCTGTTTGGCTTTTCACAAAAATAAAGTGTATTTTTTCTTTTTTTAATAATAATTACGTATATATTTTAAATTTTATATATATTCTATTTTGTGATCATTTATCTTTTTAAAAATATAATATTTAACTTTTCTTTGAAACTCGTATCAATTCTATCATCACAAACTTTTGTGAATAAAGAAATTGCATTAAATGATGTACGTGTTGAGCTAATTGTAGGAGCTTAATAAAAATACAATAAGTCTCGGGTTCAAATTATTTCAAAGATGATTTTATAATTTAAATGTAATATAATTTAATAATTAAAAAAAAAGAATTAACATTGATTGGCACGCGGTTTTTGGAGGCGCGCAGCGATGAAAGCATACTCCACCTTAATGAAAGGAAAAAGAAATTAAAGCAAAATAGGAATATGATGAGGGAGAGGGAGAGGTAGAGAGGCATGGGATGGATGGCTAATAAGCAAAGGGCTGACTTTTGCAAGCGTATGAGTAAATGCTATTTGCTGTCCGCTTTTGACTCTTTACAAGATTAAAGAGAGAGTAGGGTAGGGTTTTCTTTTTCAATTCTCTTAGTCAGCCCTCACTCCTGACTTTGGTCTTTCCTCTATATATTTCCTCCGACAATTCTCCACCTCTTCACTTAGACTATTGTCTCTCTCTCTCTCTCTCTCTGCAACTCACAGTTCTAATCACCCACAACTCTCCTCATCCATCTACTTGTTCTTTTTCTTCTTCTTCTTTCTTCAACATACTGAAAGAGATGGGGAGACCGCCTTGCTGTGATAAAATCGGAGTGAAAAAAGGACCATGGACTCCCGAAGAAGACATCATTCTCGTCTCTTACATTCAAGAACACGGCGCTGGTAATTGGAGGGCTGTTCCTACTAACACAGGTATTATATGTATGGTGGTGGTATAATTTCATCATCAAACTATTTTTAATTTTCCTCTTTTCATTTCTTTTGTGTATTAAATTTAAAGGTGCTCCGATCCTAGTGTTAGTTGGCGGTCATTTAAGGCTGCCTAATAAATACAGCACCAGCACCGTCTCCCTTCATTGCTCATTAATTCTTGTGGGCTACTATCATTTACATTTTTTACATTGAAATAGTATTAATCTTCTTCTTCTTCTTCTTGCTTGTGTTAATTCAGGGTTGCTTAGATGCAGCAAGAGCTGCCGCCTGCGGTGGACTAATTATCTCCGGCCGGGAATCAAGCGAGGCAACTTCACTGAGAAAGAGGAGAAGATGATCATCCACCTTCAAGCCCTTCTTGGCAATAGGTAATTAACAAAGACAAACGCATCATACAATTCATTCGAAATTAGCTAGGGTTAGATCTGATGATATATAATTAAATGGTGTGTGGGAGTGCAGATGGGCAGCGATAGCTTCGTACCTACCGCAGAGAACGGACAACGACATAAAGAACTATTGGAACACGCACTTGAAGAAGAAGGTGGGGAAGATTGAAGGGCAAGACGAGGAAGGGCAAAAAGGGACCTCAGCAGCTGATTCGAAGGGGCAGTGGGAGAGGAGGCTCCAAACCGACATACACATGGCGAAGCAAGCCCTTTGCGAGGCTCTCTCCATCGACAAGCCCACCTCCTCCTCCGTTACTCCTCCGACAACTAGCTCGCTTCAGGCATCATCATCTTCCACCTACGCTTCCAGCACCCAGAATATCGCTCGCTTGCTGCAGAACTGGATGAACAAGTCTCCCAACTCCTCCTCCGAATCCGACAGTACCAGCTCCCTCAATAACAACCTCAGCTCAAGCCCTAGCGACGCCACATTCCTCAGCTCCAACTCCAACTCCGAGTCTGTGTCGGTGGAGGTTGATCCTGAATCCAAGTTGGAGCTTCCAGAAACCACCAATTTGGAGACGGAAATACCCCTCACTTTTCTGGAGAAGTGGCTTCTTGATGACGCCTCTGCGCAAGGCCATGGTGGGGATTTCATGGACCTGGCTCTCGCCGACGACACTGCTCATTTCTTCTGAACAAATTAAACTATTTTTCAAAACTGGCCAGGCAGGCGCACTTGATTAGGCTGAGCTATTACTTTTTTTTGTTTCTTTGTTGGGAAAAATTATATATTAATTATTATATACTTGTGGTTTTTTTGGGGGGATATATGATTTTAGCTAGGCGGCGCTTTGAACTGATGATGCATGGTTTTTAATTTAACTCCGATCCCTGAAGAATGTAGATCGATGGTCCCTCTTTCGAGTTTCTGGGAGATCTCAAAGTGTAATTATTTTGTAGCTTTGCATATGTGCTTCGCTTCGATAGAAATAATTAATTAAACTCTACATGTTTCTTTTTTCTGATGTATTACTATGAGAAATGGGAAATAGGGTTTGACATTTTCAGGTTTGTTGCAATTGGGAAGATTAAGCATTAATATTAATTTAATTTTGCCTTGTTACTCAAATAGACCATCTAATTAATTAACACTGCTTCATGACTAAAACCTTCCTATTTAGATACCTTGTTTACCCATAACATAAGTTAATGAAGAGCAGAATTGTGTCTTGTAGTACTATTTTACCAACAGAATTATTTTCTAGCTAGTCATTAATTATTCATTATTACAGCGTGTATATATATATATACTTTTGATTTTTTTTTTCCCAACTCACGCTTACGCGTGTTAACTAGCTATCAAAATAATTAAATTAATCCTTCAAAAGGAACTATATATCAAAATTAACTAATGCCAATGAAAGGAATTTGAATTGATAACATGCCTACACAAAGAGCGTATATATATATCTAGGGATACTAATGAACTATAGAGAAGAATTATATATATATATTCAATGAATTTTGATTTTTCCGCTTAATTAATTAATAAGAAACTTAGTTCTAGATACTACAAATGCTATATTTTGTTTTCTATATATATATCTTTGCAATCTCAATATATATATGTACATATCTTTCGTGCTTTTCCAATCTGGAGAACAAAGCTCAATATAAGTTGTCCACTTCTTCAACTTGTAATATACCCTTACATTAATTAATTGTATCTCCTTTTCGCATTTTATTATGAAATTCCATCCAGTTTATACTGCAAATTTCATTTGAAAATGCAGGAAACGTTATTACAGGTAATACTATTTTCATCCACCATTTTTTATTCATTTTAACACGATACACACCTTAAAATTAAAAAATAGGTTGACTTAAAGATAGTTTTGTTTATTGAGTATAGTTTGAGTCTTATTTGATTTCTTTAATTTAACTTAGTTGTGTATAAAGTAGGGACCTACTTACCAAAAATAAAAACAAAAAATGTGTTAGGTTTCTAAGTCTTGATGTTATTTGAAGTGTTGACCTAATATTTGTGTTTTTGTGTTCTTCACATGAATGCTGACGGGAACTCCAGCTCAGCATTACGTGGAATGTTGACTTAGCGCTCAACTCAACAGCCACATGGAAGGCTGACTCGGCAACGTTGAAAGGACTCACGAAGACTGGAGCAAAGATCAAGTAGTGTGAGGCAGTTGAGAATTTTATGCTAAGTGGAGTTCTGTTCCACAAATCCAGGAGTCAACAACCAACTGAAGCAGTTTCACAATTCCAAGCAGATATGCGAACGTATAACAACTGACTGCGAGAATTGTGGAAGACATGGGCCAACAGTTGCTATATTCATGGATCCAAGCCCATGTAGTCTGTCTATAAATACTAGAATACGTTTTTTAGTTAGATAGACGTTTTTGCAGATTAATTTCGTAGTTTTAATTCTGTGTGTTTCTTAGCTCGTAAGAACACACATTTAGTATTTCAGTAATAGTGTTGTGGTTATTGTTGTGCTCAACATTGTAATAGCTCAACACTTGTTTTGATTATTCTTTTTGGCCGTAAGGCTTCCGTGTAGGTTATTCATTTATATAACCTACGCAAAAATATCTCGTGTCTTCTACTTTAGCTTTCGCAAATTTTTACTTAGAGTAGTTGATACACTTTCAAGTGGTATCAGAGCCATCACTCGACTCAATGAGTGTGGTCCTGACAGTATCACAACTCTAACACATCAATGGATCCAAACAACATTGGAGCATTTTGACCTCCGGTCTTGGATGGGTCGAATTACTCATACTGGAAGACACGCACCCGCTCATACATTAAGTCTCTAGACAGAAGAGCATGGATTTCTGTGGAAAATGGGTGGTCACCACCAAAACAAACTGACGCAGAATGTGATGTGGTCCCAATACCACAAAGCTCCTGGTCACGTGATCAAGTTGAGGCTGCTACACTTGATGATCGCGCACTCAACGCAATTCTCTCGGCAGTTGACATAAATATGTTCAAGCTGGTCAAGAACTGTACGTGTGCTAAAGATGCTTGAGACATTTTGCAAAGGCACTGTGAAGGCGACACCAGCGTTAAGCAGTCACGTCTACGTATTCTCACATCTCAATTTGAGAATATGAAGATGGAGGAAGATGAAGACATTTCCAGCTACACAAAAAAGATTCTTGACATTTCAAATGAGTGTCAAGATCTGGGAGATGCGTTAAGTAACAAAGTTCTTGTCTCCAAAACACTTCGCACTTTACCACCTAGGTTCGATATGAAGGTAACAACCATTGAAATGTCACAAGCTGTGAATACGATTGAGTTCACGGACCTCATGAACTCTTTCAAGACCTATGAGATGAATCTAGAGGCAAGAGGGACATTCACGAAGAAGAAAACGGTGGCTCTCACAGCAGACACAATCTCGTCACCTTCATGCAGTAAGCTAACTGACATAATGGAGTCCAGTGAATCCGAATAAGTGGAAGAGATCCATGAAGGAGATGGTGTTGCCATGATCACCAGAAAGTTTAATCGGATGGTGAGAGGATTCAATCTAGACAAGAACAAAGAAAGGCCCAAGGAACGAGATGTACCAAGTTTGGAGTACTATCAACCCCCGAAGAACGATAACAGTCAGAGAAAACCTCCTGTTAGGAAAACACCTCACAACGAAGTGTTCAAATTCAGCTCCTCTAAACTCGACAGCGTACAATGCAATGAATGTAGAGGTTTTGGGCACTTTGCAAATCAGTGCGCCAACACACTTCGAAAAAGAGGTAAGTCCTATTGGGTGTCTTGGAATGATGATGAGCACGAGTTCTTTGAAGATGTTGATGAAGGATTGTTCGAGAGCATAGCACTACATGTGACAATAACACCACAGGACAGATCAGGCCAAAACGCTGATGCTGAAACTTTCTCAGATAGGTATGATCCTAACTATTATTCTAAATTGTTTTGTTTAAATGCCTCTGTTGATGATGCAGGAAGTGTTGAGGATGACATAGACTCTGCATATGGTGAAGAATGTGATGATCATGCTCTCACTATAATACAAGGATTAAAAATGCTGTATGATGAGCTGTTGGGAAAATGGAAACAACAAGCACGAGATCTGGTGACCTCAACAGCTGAGATAACACAACTTAAGGAAGCCCAAGCAAAACAGGAGGTGCTAATCACACAACGCGATATAGAGCTCACCAAGGTGAAAACCCAACTTGAAGAAGCACAGTTGACCATCCGCAAGTGGAATACTGGGACGTATTCGCTTCAAGAGATCATGGACAGCGCAAACCCAAGCAAAAGGGGCCTCGGATATGCTGCCCCAACTATGTTCTGTCATGGGTCCACATCGGCAGGAGAAACATCCAATACCAAAGCAGATGTTGTGCTCACAGACCCACCAACACAGACAAAGCAAAGCAACTCTCAAGCAGAAAAAGGTAAGAAAAGTAAGAAAAGGAGTAAGAGACGTAGAAGGAAATATGTGTGTCATTACTGTCTCAAATCAGGCCACATAAAACCTTTTTGTTATCAAAAGAAAAGGGATGACAAGTCATATTATGTGCTGCCACAACAACCCAAAATGATATGGGTAAAGAAAGCTGATCTAACATGTAATGTTGTTTATACAGCATTTAAAACTAACATTTCAGGCTCTTGGTACTTTGACAACGGATGTTCACGTCACATGACAGGTAACAAAACATTTCTTTCCAACTATGAGACTTATGACGGAGGAAATGTTTCCTTCGGTGGAGGTTCAAAAGGTAAAATCATAGGGAGAGGTACACTTAATGTTCCTGGTTTGCCTACTTTAACAAATGTGTATCATGTGCAAGGGCTTATGACAAACTTAATCAACATAAGTCAATTATGTGATGGTAACATGCTTGTGAAATTCACTAAAGATGCATGTGAAGTATACAATAACAGAAACTTGTGTATCATGACAGGTCAAAGGTCGTCAGACAATTGTTAATATGACTGATAACCTAAAATGCAACAAGGCTCAAGTTGATGATGTTATACTCTGGCACAAACGATTAGGTCATACTAACTTTCGAAACCTTGACAGGTTGGTCAAGATGGATGCAGTACGAGGTCAATCTGTAGAGCCCCGATGACCACCCCACCGTCCGAACACTCTGTTACAGATCGAGAGGAAAAGCAGAGGGTAAGGATTTAAGAAGTTCTAACCAAATTTCTGAATAGAAACCTAAAAATCTAAACATGTAAGAACAACATGTCGAAACCTAAAAGGAGTACAGAAATTGATGGGAATAAGGAAAAATTGGGAGATTTATAAGAACTAAAAAATTGGATTTCCTAAAACTGGAATGAAATTGAAAGAGAAAGAGGGGAAGATTACCTTGAAGTCGATGGAGAGATCGAAGAATAGGAAATATAGTGTTGTTGGTGGCGAGCAGCAGCGAGAAGAAAGAAGGAAGGAAGCAGATAGTGAATGAGGAAGGGCGAGCAGCAGCGAGAGGGAAGAAAGAAGGAAGCAGATAGAGAAAACTAGAAACCAATTGAGAAGAGGCGACCACTATCTGTTTGGGGAGAAGCAGATCGATGTAGGAACAGCTAGAGTTAGGATAGTTTGAAACAATTCATGGGTTGGGGTTTGGGTTTAGTCGTTTGGGCTGAAAATAGATAACCTAATGGGCTATTTAATAATAAAAAGGAATGGGCCAACAAATACAATTAGTATTGGGCTGAAATTGCTAATGGGCTAGACTAGTAATTAAATTTAGTCGGGGCCCAGATTCAAAGTGGAATCGATCTGAATTATAATAAACGGACTGGGCTCCGGAATAAAAGTCAAATCGGACTGTAAAACATATAATTGGACGAACCTAATATTTTCGTTTCACAACATGGGCATTGATTAAATAATTAGAACAACTAAGATTTAATTCTTAGGAATTGACTTAAATCTTAGAAATTAGAGATAAAATAGTTGGGTTTACTATAAATCGGTTTAAAACCCACATAAATTAGTTAAACCAAGCTGAATAAGAAATGAGAATTTATCCGGTTACGGAGAAATTTCTTAATCAATAATTAATTATTTTCGAGTAAGTTATCTCGACTTATTATAGAACCTTAATTAGATAAGATGACTTAGAATATATATTAGGGAAATTCAATAATTAGATAATTGTTAGAACACTTTAATAATGATAGTTGCATTACCTACTAAGGACTCGATTTTAAATCGAGTAATAATTAGAATAATTCATGAAATAATAGCACATTATTTCATTTTAATTAGATACGTCAATTAATACTCACGAAGAGTATTTTTCCTCTTAATTTCGATTAAGGCTCAGCGAAGGTGAACTTTAGTCGCTTTACACCAGATTATCGTTAGACGAAGAAGCAATTCAGGTAGGCTTTCTTTTACCAAAATAAAATCGCATGCGTTGTACCAAAGTATGATTTTCGCTTTAGAATGCTAGAATTTAAAATGTTATGAAGTTGTTAAGCCTAAAGTGTGTACTCTAGGTTCTCGCAAATTATTACGAGGTCGATTGCATGTAGCAAGCTAACCCCGGTCGGATCTCGATAGAAAGCTTAGCAGGGCTTCCTAATTCAAGTGCTAGAGTTTAAACACAAAAAGGGACCTAAACACTCTATCAAATTCAAATCAAATAAGTAACTAAAAGTAAAGGCGAACAAGCAAAATAAATAACGGGAATCAGGAATTAAGGCTCTAGGATCGATATTCACGCGAATCATCATATACCACAGCTACCCATGCATTCACTCGCCATCTAGAGCTCTTAAGAGCTATCTAACCTCGAACTTACGTATTTGACAATTAGATCGTGACTACGACTTTCACATTAAGTCACACAATTAACAACTCAAGATAGCAAATAAATGTGTTCGGTTATTACGTCTCCGATTATAACCGAAATTAATTGGACATTGGTCCGACACAAGGTTCATTTCTCAACCTTACCCTATGTCTACGGAATTGTAAAGGTGATCAGTCAATACAATTTAATAAACGCCATCCAATCAACAAGCATGGAATAACATAAGCATCAATAATCCAAAAGAAATCAATCATAGTGAAGATTCACCCTACTCAATCCATTCATATGATCATAAGCAAGAATTTGATAAACGAAACTCACTACGATTACATAACTTGGATTGAGGGGTTGAACTCCACCTTAATCCATCATCCAAAGGTGAAATACAAGTAAAAACTACTTCTAAGAGAGTTCTATTCGAGTTCTAAGGAAGATATATGAGAGATATGGGATATTCCCCTCTAAAAATGACGCCAAGAGTACTTAAGCACGCCCATAACCGCCTGCCAGCGGCCGCTGGAAAGCCAGCGGTCGCTGGCTAGCACATTCTGTCCTCGGCCGCGTCTGGCACCCAGCGGTCGCTGGATATGACACTCTGCCCCTCCTGCGCGACGTTTTTGTTTCGGCCCGTTCTCCTTCGTTTGAACTCCGATTTTGGATCCGTTCGCGGCTACGGACTCCTATCGAGATGAATTTCAATCCTAGGCTGTCCAAACTTCATCATTAGAAATTCATTTCGTGTCGATTTCAACACAAAACAACCTACGGCTCGTCCCCGGCTCACACGAAACTCTCATTTGGACCATTTTCACTCTTTTGGCACCCATTTTAGCATGAATCCACCACCTACATCACATTTCTCAACCGAGAACAAACGAACATAAAAAAGCACAAAACACGTAATAAAATAAACCAAATGACGACGACTCGAGACACGAAATACGGCAAAATAAATGACAAAAACATACCAAACAGAAGTATTGCATTGTCGAAATTTTTTATATTTTGGTATGATGCGTATCTGTTGAACAATTAATCGATTTCGGGCCTTTAAAGATTATATCTTTTAAGGCTAGTGTACACCCGAACTGTGAGTTATCTTAGCGGGTTGGCCGGTTCAGTGTTCGCGGAAAGTGGCCACTTTCCCGACACACAGAATTACAGATATGTTTGATTACTCCAGAACTTAGACTGGCCAGTCGAACTTTTTAGATCACAAGAAATTTTAGTGAACATAGGTTCTTTAGTGACAAAATCCCTATGTTGCACTGTATTACGGCAATTGCAAATATATCAGTACGAATGTGATTTCGGCATGTGTTTACTGAGTACTCTCGTACTCAGCCCTGCATATATTTATAAATGTGCAGGTTAAGTCGTGATGACGAAGTGGAAGGCTCAGCGGTGGGTTTTTGTCAAACTCTTGTTGTTTTACTCTCGGTGGTTTATATGTCGTCATACATGTAAATCTAGATATTGATCCAGTTTCCGCTGTTAGACTTTTGTCTTAGATCCAAGAACTTATTAGCTATCTATCTTGACTTCGAACTATGTATCTCAGATTTGTACTCGTTCACGGTGTTTTCTTGATGTTATTTTAAATTCCTGATGACTTCAAATGTTAAGTTTTTCGTTGATGTATTGGACTTTGGTCACACAACTCTATCAAAAGCTTCCTCTTTGATGTACGTATCACGTTATATCCATTTATCAACGTTTTCGTTGCGTTTCGCTATCCGTTTTTCCTGTTAGTCACGTTTTCCTCGATTTTACTTAGAGAAGTGAAATAGGGACGTGACATTTAGCCTTTTGAATTTATAATAATTTTTATTCTTATTATTTTTTATTTGATGAATTTATGAATAGACTCAAATACATTGTTGTCGTTGCTTTCTTCGAGAAACCACCTAAAATAAAATCTTATTTGGTAACTTATTTTCGGACACTAAATATGATACTCCATTTAGTATTTTAATTATTTCATAATAGTAATAATTTGTATAGGTTTATGAACCTATGGAAGTGTACGATTTAAATTTAAACTATCAAATTTAATACTCCTTTCATCCCACTTAAAATGGTCCTTTTTGCCGTTTCTATCTGTCCTATGAAGATGACCCTTTTCCTTTTATAGTAACATTTTTGTGCTTTAATTGTATTGAGTAAATAAAAAGAAAGAGATTATCTTGGTCTGCATGACGAAAAGAAGAGGTTATCTTGAATGAGACAAATGAAGTAATAATTTAAAATGATAGGTTAGAACCTATTGACGTGTGCAGTTTAAATTTAAACTGTAAAATATAATTGTTGGAAACTTTTTTGATGATTGTGGAAATCATTATTTATATGTTTTGATGATGCGAAATCTTAATATATATGTATGATATTAAATTGTGCTTACACTTTAATGTATATTGATACTTAAGTGTTTATGCTTTATTTGTGTCTAGATTAGATAAACAACAGATGGTTAAGTGTAAGGACAAATCGTATCCATATGAACTATTTGTGTTCTCAATAATAGATCAACTAACTTGTAAAATTAGATTGAGTTAACAACCTATATCATAGAGATTTATCTTATTTTGTCTATCTATTAGAAGGAAAATCAACCTATAAGGCCAGATTAAATTAATGATCTGTGCTATAAAGATCCACCTTGTTATGTAGCAGGTTAAGTTAAAATGTGAGAACAAATTGATGTAGCAATCTGTTCATAGGACCAACCTGATCAATCTAGACTTAGTTTTTATTGCATCTATCTTATCGACCAGGAGACCAGCATACTTACCGAGACAGACCATTAGATCGAGGATAGATCGTTAGATCAATGGACAGATCGATATGAAGATCAAGAAGCAGCAAGATAGAATCAACCTTGTATCAAACAGGTTGACATCAAGCTGCATAAGAAGATATACAAGGAACAGCTCGATACAAATGATCTGTGTCTAACAGATCGATCAACAACTACCCAAACAAGCTGCATTATGAGATGGATCGCTAGCTGTGCAAGAAGAAACAAGAAAAATGATCTGTGTGTAACAGATCGATCTGTTGTTCATGGGGAGTCAGCTCAATGTTTGTTGAATACAACCTGTTCACCTACAGATTGTTTAATTCACCCGTTCTTATGAGATCCAAACGAGCTGCTCATCCTAGTTGGAGAAAGCTATAATCTACCTAAATTGATAAGCTTGCATGTCCTATGCCATGTCAATATCCACGTAGGACAAACTCCAACGGCTAGAAGTACAGTCAACAACCAACGTTCAAAAGAGCATTTAATGCTTACTACAAAAGTTGCAAAGACTTCCAACGGCTATAATTCAAATATAACTATATATATATACTTCAAGCCTTCTTCAAAAAGTGTGTTGGTTCGGGTGTTCGTGATATAGCCCAGAAAAAGCTTCAACGCCACAAGATTCTCTCTAGTTTTCCATTGATTTATTCAACATTAGATAAAGATTATATACATCCTTGAGTGTTGTAAATTAGAGAGAAATCACCATTATTCTGAAGATCAATCCGCTAGAACTTATCATAGATTTGAGCCTTCAAAGCCTATAGTTCTAGTTTCCTCCATAGCCAAAACCTTGGAGGAAGAACGATTATAAAACCGAACCCAAATCTCGTACTCGACGAGTTTAAATAAGAGAGTTGTAATCTCGTACTCAGTGAAAATAAATAAGCGAGTTTTGGCTCGTACTCAACGAGGATAAATAAGCGAGGGATCTAGCTTGGACCGATCATGGACGTAGGGAATTTCCCGAACCACATTAAATATTGTGTGTTCTTTTATATTTTGCATTGCATTGTTTTGATTCTATGTTTATCACTTACCAACAAGCTTATCTAATTAAGCGAGTTGTCCATTTTTGAATCAATCTCTTAAAGAACACTCGGTATAAACAAAATATATTTTCTAAGTGTAAGAGCAGCCAACAACATATACACAGCTTCCGCACACGATCTGTAGTTGGACAGATCGTCTGGTATGCTCCAACTAGCTGTCAGTCTATCTGCTCATTGACAGATTATTCATGCTCTGTGTTGAGAACTTACTTGAGCAGCTGGCCGACAATAGTAATTTAAATTTTGGCGGGAAAATTGATTGTTAAACTGTGTTTTTATATACTAATAGATTTACACAATTTAGTTTCATATGTTGACTTATATATTAATCTATGAGAGTAATGCTCCACCGCCAGCGGTGGACACATCTTAACGCGCCTACGACTGATGTGGTAATGTCACGTCATTGCCACATCATTATGTGAGTCACTATATTTTGATTTTTTATTATTATTTATAGTATTAAATAATAATATTAAATTATATTCTAATCAATAAACCTTCCATTTTTTTGTTCAAATTCAATTAACAGGACTGTGTTACTATTGCCAGATTTCAATATCATAAAATTAGGATAGAGATTAGCATAAATAAACGGGTAATCGAACGAACTAGAAGTGTGAGAACAAAAAATTTTAGGAGGCATTATTTGTTTTGTCTTCCTAGTTTTCGACACAAGAAAAAGAATTTTATAAACCCCCTTTCTTGTGTCGAAAGAGTAATCTATTTGTCAAAAACTCCTAGTCTTGTTTTCGTTTTTCTAGATGTATTGGAACTTTACTTTTTTTTTCGATCTATTACGTACAATAAAACGTATAAAATAAAGTAGTGGACAAAAAAAGTGATAATTAATAAAAATTAATTAAAATTTAATATTTAACTACATATTATGCCACAACATTCGTGTACGTATTAACCTGCCCACCGTGGACGGGTGAACATTTTCGTAATCCATGATTTCAACACAACTGATAGGAAGTTTGCAATGTTATTGACTCAGTCAAAGGGCATCATCTCATTCACCTGCATGCATGTTTATCACTGGAAATTATCAATCAATACATAATTAATTTTTATCGCTGAAAGTTCCAAAACAAATTATGTTAACCAACACAAATCCTATCACGATAGCCTCCTAAATTAGGTCTCCATTCAAGAACCAAAAAATATTTTTTTTAATTAAACACCAATTAAATCATAGTAGCTTGTGTTTATTTCATAATTTGAACTATGGGCCTAATGTAATGCAATTTGATCTTGGATTTACTTGCATGCTAAATTGTGAAGTTTGGCCTAAATTCCATTATTTTTTTATAGGTAATTTTAAACATAGCTTTCATTTCTCTCAATATAGCCCTCTATTTAAAAATAATATTAAACATAATCTAGAATTTACTTTTATACCCTTTAATTTTAAAATACTCCTTCCGTCCCAACTAGCTTGAGTCATTTCCTTTTTAGGACATCTTTATTACACACACAAATTTAAATAATATATTTTTCTATCATCACTTTATACTTTAAACATACACTCAACATACACTCTTTAACTCTTTAATTCCCGTGCCGAAAAGAAGTGTCCCAAACTAGTTGGAACGGATGAAGTACATGTTTTCCATAAATATCGGATTAGTTTTGAGGGTAACACCTCCCTCCTCCCCTTTGGTTTCTCCAGAATATCACCACCAGTTCCTACAACGAGTCCTAGCCAAAATATCTCTAATCTTTCTGCTTCTGCATCCAAAGCAAATTCTCACATTTACGATTAATCATAATTTTTTGATTTGGTAACAAATTAATAAATTGTTTATTTTCAAACAACTAATAAGAATTTGATAAAAAAAATATTTGTACTTTATGTCTAAATAAATTGATAAAATATAAATTGAAAATACACTGACTAAAACATGAAACATTGAAGAAAAAATTGATGGATGGAAGATAATACTCGAATAGTTATATATTACATTGTTTTCAAGTGATGGAAGATGATATATGGTTTGCTTTTATCTATCGTTAATGGAAGATGAATGGTCCATTGAGGATTTTAAAGAGGTGACAGAACTTCTTTGATTAAAACTTTTACATGAAAAATTGAATCGTTAGGAACAATGAATCTTTAAATAATTTGGTAAGTGCCATCGCCGGAAACAGTTAAAATAATTTTAGGGGCTATATCGATAGATTTTAATTTCGTGTGACTGTTGAAGTGGAACTTTAATAGCTATAAGGATATAATTGGATATTAAATATTATTTTTGCTATTGTTATAAATAAGAGGGTATGAAAAGATATACGGGCGTTACATTTAAAATTACCCTTCTTTTATAAAAACGAAAAGAAAACAAAACACTGAATTTTGATAAAATTGAAATCTCCGTGAGGAGCAGAAAATTACACACCGGCATTGGTTTAATATATTTTAAGTGTGTAATATAACGTCATTTCAATTTAAAACTTATTGTTAAATTTTATTATCTTAAAGGAATTAACTCTTTGATTTTTATGAGTCAAAGGAAGTATGTATATTCACAGGTCGTCCAGTACACTCCATAGAATTTTTTCAAGCACGAGATAAAGAATTAATTACAAAGCAGGTTATTGGAAAAATTGCAATAGATTCTTAAATGCACATGCAAAAGGAGTTTGACTTTTTGGCTAAATTTTTACAACGAAAACTTCTGTCCAAACCCATGAAACCCCTCACCATAAAGCAAGAAAAAAAGTCCAATTCCCCTCTCATGAATTAATCTAGCATCAAATATCAAGGCAAGAAATACTCTCATCCTTCCTCTTTCCAAATGTCATATATATGAAGAAATAAAAGTTACTTGCTAATAATGTATAGCTACCTTGCATCCATTATTACAAAGTATTTTTTGAAGTTACTACAGAGAAGAGAAAGTCCTACATAGGAAGTTTCCTTTGTAATATTTCAGGAAAAAACATTTATGATTGTGATGGATCATTTCATATCTGGAGGGTGCAATTAAGCTGTCATGAGACCCCATTCCCTCTAGCTCTCTACTTAATATAAAAATGTTTAATGAAATATATTAGAAAAAGCTATCTATATATTTAAATTTACAGAATTGTTACCGTAATCACACCACAAGAAAATTGTTCCTTTGCGACAGGAAAAATGTGTCGTAAATTATTATTTAAATATCGCAAAATTGAATTTGCCACATTTCAATGATTAAATTACCTTCAAAATTCAAAACAAAGATTAAATCAACTATGGTGTGGAAAACTATGAACTAATTCCAAACCATTCATAGTTAGAAGATATGTACATTACATTTAAGACTTTGTAAAAAGAAGCAATTAATCATAATGAAGTGATGGTGTGCTACAGTTCAACATTGTAAGGATTAAGGAATATGACTACTTTGCCTATGTACATTTATGTAAAAGTTATATATATTGACCTTGTCTCATGTTTTTTTAGCAAAAGACTTATATCCAGCTGGTCACTTTTTTTTAAGTAGAGCCACAATTGACAACATCATGTGCATTGAATGTGGATCTTGCATTTTTTTTCTTTCTACATATCTAAAGTGTTGTGAGTATTTAATTTATATTGCTCATGTGATTCTGAAATAGTAGATTTATATATAGAAAAAGACTTGTGCAGACAAGTGAGGTTGGCTTTGGACCCAAATTAAAGAGATATTTGATTAAAAACCTTTACTCTATTCATATAATAATCTGGTAGCTTGGGGTGACATGATTATGAGTTTATCATTTGTCTATTCTGCTTTAAAGTTGTTTGACTAAGCTTATTTTAAAGAGCTTATAAGTTTTTGGAGCTTATAACTAAGAGCTTATAAGTTATCAAAATGTTTGGATAAACGAACTTATAAACTCTTTCAAAGTGATATAGAAGATTATTTATGTAATTTTGTTGCAGCTTATAAGTTTATGGAGAAATAAATTGGAGTTGAACTACTTATATTTTGAACAACTTATAAGTTCCAATAGCTTATTTTTACAACTTATAAGCTCTCGAATAACTTAATTGTCAAATACTTTGAAAGAACTTATAAGCTCCTTAAAACAACTTATAAGTTGTTTTAAGAAGCTTATAAGCTTAGCTAAACACCCTTAAGATTGCAGTGTTTCCTACATTACTAGAATAATGAATTATAACTATTTGATTTATTAGTTTATAATACCAAACTCTAAAGTACACTACTCATGTTATAATTTAGTAAAAGCTGAAAATGAATATAATTATATTGATAGTGTATATTATTTAAGTGTTAATTATACAAACTAACCAAAAAAGATTGTAAAAGACAAATAATAGTCATAAATATAAAACAATTTAAATTATAGCCATTTTGAATATAATATGAATAATATTCATTCATACGATTCATACGCACATACAATTTAATAAACTTAAGTATCACGTATGAATGATACGATTCGATACAATTCATACAATTCATACTCATAATTGTGAAATATAGTTATAAGAGTATTTTAGTACAAGAAATTTATAAATGACTAGAATTTAACTATTATTATGATAATGGCTATTATTTGTTGTTGTGACTATTTTATATAATCGGTCATTATTTAATTTGAATTTGTTTCTACCATTAGACAATTCAATTCAATCATTAAACTTCATCGACAATTGGGCCCAGTGAGTATTTAACAGCTAATAATTGAATTATTGGGTTTTTACTTTCTTAACTTGATCCAGTTAACGTGGAGAATGGGGCTACTGGATGGGGGTTTGCATCAGCGTTTCGATCGACAGACCAATTTTTTTTAACCGAAAATCGAATCGAATATAAAAATTCTAA
This sequence comes from Leonotis leonurus, assembly GCA_026898415.1. NCBI lineage: Eukaryota > Viridiplantae > Streptophyta > Magnoliopsida > Lamiales > Lamiaceae > Leonotis > Leonotis leonurus. The sequence continues at coordinate 1,576,381 of JAPKLX010000066.1, read as the reverse complement.
ACATAACCCACCATTCAAATAATATAAATCGAATCGAAAATCGATCGATCAAAATTGATCAATTTCGATTCGGTTCGGTTTTGAACCGAAACTATTATTATTATATTTTTATTTTTTAAAATTATAAATAATTTATAGAATCCATCTTTAAAAAATTGTATTTAAAATTTTTATTTTATAAATCTAAAATATATTATATAATTATATATACTTTTACCAAAATATAAATATAATTATTTAATATTTATATTAAATATATATATTTATTATTTTATTAATATATTTCGATCTGTTCGATTACCGACCGAACAAAAAATTAAAAACCGCAAACCGAAACCTATCAGTTCTAGAATTTAAAAACCAAACCGCAAACCGAATGAAATAAAAATCGAACTGAAACCGACCAAAACCGACCAAAACCTACTGGTTCGATCAGTTTTCTTAGTTCGGTTCGGTTCTTGCATACCCCTACTACTGGAAATAACCTCAATCCAATTTTTATTGGTTTATATACACATGCCTCAAAAGTTAATACTCGTTTATCTTCATTTTTCAGTGTTGACTCGTTTATAAATAAAGAAATTTTTTATTCTTAAAAAATTAGTAAACATTATTAATGTTCACTATTTTATGTACAAAAATTTACTTTTTAATATTTGTAGCGTAAATTAGGATGTCATAAATAATGAGACGAATGAAATATATTACTTTCTCCGTTTCATTTTAATTATCATATTTTATATTTAAATAAATATATTATTATAATAAAATGAGACAATCGAAATGGGAGAGAGATGGCAGAAGACTTTGTTTTCTTATAGGAATAAGAAAAGATAAGTACGAGTGATATTCTCTTCATGATTTTTTTTCAAATTTGACACAAATATTAATAATATCACTACCAAAAAAACCTCTTCTGGCGACGGAAAAATCCGTCGTTAGGAGAAGAATTTCGTCGTTCCGGGGGGCTAGCGACGGATTTTTTCCGTCTGTATTTCGTTCGTCGTTAGCTCCGCGGACGACGGAAAGTACAGTCCGTCGTTAGCTAACGACGGACTAACGACGAATTTTATCCGTCGTTAGCCACGACGGACTAAAATCCGTCGTCAAAGTCTACCGGAGGCCGTTGACGGCGCCGGAAAGCTAACGACGGATTTAATCCGTCGTTAGTGGCGACGGACTGCAGTCCGTCGCCAGCCTCCGTTGACCGTTGACCTAGCGACGGACTGCAGTCCGTCGCCAGGTAATTTTTTTTTCTTTATTTTAATAAATAATTTTTTTTTCTTATTCATTACCTAAAACGTGTCATAACAAACAATACAAACATATGCCAACATTGAACAATAATTTAAAATTGAACCAAATCAATTGAACTTCAAAATGAACGCGGATTTTATATAATGAACAAAATAAATAATTGTATCAGTAACATCCCACGACAAACCAAAAAATAAAACAATAGTAAATGTATCAGTAGCATCTACGAATCGTAGTCATCATCAGGAGGAAACTGGGGAGGGGCATCAGACGGGGGAGGCTGATAAGAGGGAAAGAAGGGTGCACCTCCCTGCTGAGACTGCATCCAGCGCATCATCTCGGCATGCTGAGACTGCATGAGCGCCATCTGCTGAGCCAATCTCTGCTGCTCAGCAATGTACTCACGGCGCTCGCGATCCTGCTCCTCGACTCGGCGCTGCAGCTCCTCAACCTCATCTCTGGATGGGCGTGATGCGGACGAGGATCCCCCGAATCTGGATGCTCTCAAGGCCTTCGCCGTGCCTCCCGTGCCGAACATCCTCTTCTTCTTGTCCGGGCCACCAAGAACCTCCAGATACAGCTCGTTGATGTCGACTACATCGTGGTCCCCCTCGGGTAGCTGGGCCCGCTCCTCGTCAGCACGGCGAAACACCTCAGTCTGCATGCATGTAAACGAGAAATGAACATTTGTCAGTATACATATTATAGATATTGAAAATCTAATACATATATATATATATTAGATTTAAATTAAAACTTACCGCTATCGCCGCAGATGTCCCGTACTCTTCCTCGGGTTCTACATCTACGTCGACACGTGTTTCTTGAGCATATGAAGGTATTTCATTTTCACCATGAAACCTCCAGATCTCGTAACCCCGTGTGAAACCCTTTTTAGCCAGATGAAGCTGTACAACATCTGTACTTCTAAAGTATATATTCTTACACTTCACACAGGGACACTTGATTTTTTCTCCATCCATTAACTGAGGCTGACTACTTGCAAATCTTAAGAACTCGTCAAGCCCAGCAAGGAAGTGCGGATTAAATCCCCCGTTCGGAAGTAAACGCAGATACATCCAATCTCGACTCATTTTTATAACCCTGACTGTTAATAAGTACTATTGAAATACAGAAACAAAGTTTAATTAGTTACGGAGAGGGCAAGACTATTAGTGATCTATTAAATTACACAGATAATAAGGACATAAGGAATTACTTTTTGTGATAATGAAAGGAGATTGTTTTATATGTGAGTTGAATATAGAAGTTGAATAGAGCTGAATGGAGAATTTAAATCATTTGGAGTTGAATAGAGAAATTTAATTGTTTGGAGTTCAATAGAGGGCGAGACAGTATTTGCCAATTATTTGGACTTGAATAGATGGAGTGAATATTGCAAGTCTGATATTTAATGTTTTGTACATCATTGATTTGAATTTTATGAATTATATATTGATGTTTATTCAGTTTGATGCAAAGCTTTAGGATCATTTGAGACATTTGGGTCATTAGGGTTGTATGTAGAATCAAGATTTTTATATGCAATTTTTTAAACTATTTTAGCTAATTGTAGCAAATATAACCAAATCATATAATTAATACCCTGTGTGAAGGTATAACAAGTCAGCTAATGTCATCAAACTGTCCCGAATTGCATGTCATATATCATCACATCATAACAACATATATATATCAAAATATAACGAGGTCCATACAACACAATTACAATTGTTGGGAGAAGATCCTTAAAATGTAATCAAAATCTATCCCAAGGGGAGAAGATCCTTAAGAAATTAATTACGTCTATCCCAATGTCATATATATACGCAAATCGTTATACTAAATTACCAAAATTAAATAATTTAAAACAATATATAATTTAAACTAAATTAAATTAACAACATAAACAATTAATTAAAATTATAACTAATTAAGAAATTCGACATCAATTAAATATGAACAAAGTATTCAATTATTAAATGCAACAATTATTATAATAAATTATTCTAAATTAGTCTAAATTGCACAATTATTATACGCAACAATTAATTATTAATCTAAATCAAGATAATTAATAATGCTAAACAATTTCACCTAAACAATTATTAAGATAAATTTAATTAAGATAAATAATTAAACATAATTAATCTTATTAATTAATTAAACATAATTTAATTAAACATAATTAAATTACCTTTCACCGGAGGTGGCGGCGCCGGAGCGGCAGAAGGCGGCTTCGAAAGGCTGAGGGATGAGTCGGGAGGCGGCACGCGTAATTTACAAAATCCTAATTAATTCAAAAAACCAAATTAATTAAATTATGACATAAATTAAACAAATTAATTATCACTAATCTAATTAATTAAATTATGACATAAATTAAACATATTGGCACTAATCTAATTAATTAATAAAAACATTCAATTAATTAAACCTAAACTTACACAAATTAAAATTATAAACACTAATTAAACTAATTTCACAAATTATAATTATTAACACTCACAACAAATTAGACAATTAAACTAATTTCACTAATTAAATTAACTTAACAATTAATTAACCTATTTCAACAATTTAACTAATTAAGTAAATTCATATAATTAACAATCAATTAATACTAATTTAAATAACTAAACTAATTAAATTAAAAACTACTTAAAATTTTAATTAAACTAATTAAATAATGAAACTATTTAATTACACCTATACTAATTAACAAATAATTAACACTAATTTAATTAAACACTCAAACTAAAATTATCAAACAATTAAAAATTAACACTAATTAAACAATTAACTAAATTTCACAATAATTTAACAATTAACAACAATTAACACTAATTTCATAATTATCAAATAATTAATCAAAATTATCAAATAATTAACAAAATTAAAAAAAAAGGAAATAACATACCTGTGGAGATCTGCCCGGCGGCGACAGCGGCGACGGCTGGGCGGCGGCGGCTGGACGACATCGACAGAAGAGGAGGAGAAGGGGGTGCTTCTCCGGGCACAAAAACGGAGCCAATTAATTATAAAATTGTCGAGATTAAGAGGAGGGGGGAGGGAAATCGAACTAATACACATACCTGAGGTTGCTTTGGCCGGTGGAAGGTTGGAATCGCCGGAGAAAGAAGAGGGGAGGTGCTGCTGTATTCTATTTCGCGAAAATGGCTTACTGCCCGATAAATAGGGCGGGACGACGGACTGGGCGACGGACCAGTCCGTCGTCCGATATAAAAATTAAATAAAAAAAAAATTATAAACTTGGCGACGGACTAACGACGGACTGGGCGGGCGACGGACCAGTCCGTCGTTAACATTGGCGCCACCTTACGCGCCAAAAAAACGGTCGCCAGTCCGTCGTTAACATTATTTGTTAATTTCCGTCGTCAGTCCGTCTCCAGAGGACGACGGAACAACATTTCGTCGCCAATTCCGTCGCCAGTTTAGCTCTTTTTTGTAGTATATGATTGGATAGTGATGAGTGAAAAAGGAATCCCATTTTAATAATATGATTGGATAATAATGAGTGGAAAAGGGATCCATGTGGATGACGTGGGATATAGTTAGAGCTCGCAAAAATGGTCCGAACCCATAAGTCCGCTCAAAAATTTAGAATTTGGGCGTGCTTGGACTTGGAAAAAGGAGGTCCGAAAAAAGACGGGTCTAAAAAGTCCGTCCAAAAATAGCCTCGAGCCCGATGGTTTTGGGCTAAAAAGCTCGTAGTTTTCGGGCTAAAAAGTGCGCTCGATAATATAGGATAAAATACTACTCCCTCTGTCCTACCTCAATTGTTCCATATTATATTCAAATGAGTGTACTGTTATAATCAAATGAGATGAGTGAAGTGGGACAGAGGTAGTAGTATTTTTGCAATTTTTATTTAATTTAATTATTATTGTAATATTTATATTTTATGACTTTGATAGGTAATGAATAAAAGACTTTTAAAGTTTTAATTGTTTATTTTAGGATTGTTATATAATTTAAATTTATATCTTATAATATTTATATTTTATGTTTCTTAATGATTTATTCATACTTTTATTAATATTTAAAGATGTTACTTGCATAGTTTAATTTTACGTGGTAAATGTTAAAAAAAATTTAAATTTTTTTTATTTTAAATAAATTGAACTTTGGGCCCGTCCAGAAAAAAACCCGTCCGCCTGGAGTTGGGTTGGACCTCACATTATGAAGCCCAAAAATATTCGGACGAACTTGAACGAGCCTCAAAATTATGAAAAGCTCCATGGACCGGACCGGATGGGCCCGACCCACTACTTTTGCCACCTCTAGATATAGCTATCAAATATACATGAGAAGGGACAAGTTCATCACAGACAAATCAACATAAAATGCAAAATTTTCAGTAGAAAGGATGCTGCAACTACATGTATTGTATGGGGTATATAATTAATTTTATCTTAACCGCAATAATTGTATATTAAAAATCTATGATAAATAAAAACATCATATTGTACCCATAATATTGTAGATTCATATTAGCATAATGGTGACTTGATTTGATAAAAAAATTTGCTTAATATTTGTAATTTTTATGCAATTAAAATATATAAATAATATTACAACATATTATTATATTAAATAAAGTACAATTTTTAATTTTATCGGATCACGTCGTCATTACATTAATATTATTATAAAATTTTACGAGTAATATGATATTTTTGTCAATTCTAAATTTTTATTAAATATTATCTCCATTAAAATATGCAATACACCCCAATGTAGCGTTCATTCTATCAAAATTTTCATAGACGAAAAGAGTGTATTTGATTTGATGTGTTAAAAAAAGCTGCATCATATATTAAATTACAGACGACACACTTATCCATTGATATTACCTAAAGAAAAAGTAGAACACGAGTTTCTTCTTGAATACCTTGTTCGTTTTGAAATCTAATTTATCTACGGGTGTTAGCGACATATATTATGTAATATGTATGACTTTGTTATTAACAAAAATAATCATTCGCCGGCCAAAGCCCAATTTCTATATCCAAAACGCATGACCTCAATCCGAGATCTCTTATTCAAAAGCCAAGGATAATAAGGATAATAGTGTAAAGAAGAAGACATGTCATTGAAAGAGAGCAGAGATGTACGAGAGGAGAGAAAGACTCTTACCATCGATTTCATTCTTCTTTGTCATTGAGGTCCAAACGGGCCCAAAAGAAAAATCAGAGATGACGATGATGTTTTGCCTAACTTGAATTCAACTATAGATTACAATAAAATATGTTACCAAACCTTCCTTATCGGCGGAAATTGGGTCCAACCAGTCTCTAGTTCTCCATGAATTGCCTTGTTTGGAACTGTCGAGGGCTTGGGAACCAAAAGATGGTGGACAGAGTGAATACGCCCTCAAATGATGTGGCACCTCGTAGATAAATATTAATTTTTTAATAAAAACTTTATTAATTCTCACTTTTTAACTAGAATTTATCAATTAAGGTATAGTATAATATTATTCAATCTAAATTAATAAAAAAATAAAACTAAAAAATAAAAATTATAATGACTTGTATGTTAATGTGACCTTACGTGACATTATTATATCAACCATAGACACATTAAGTTGTGTTAATGTGATCTTACGTGACATTATTATATCAACCATAGACATATTAAGTTGTTTACATCGGTTACAAAGAAACGATTCCATTCAGATGAATTATGAAACAACTAATTAAAGAGTATCTCCCCTTTTCCTATCTTCTTTTTTATGGCCCATGCTTGATCAAGTATATGATTTGGGATGAGCATAAAAGACTGAAAAGCCGAACCACCCGACAAACCGAACCAAAATCGATCTAAAAATAAGGTTAATCGAACCATTCAGTTTAAGTTTTTTTTTTAATTTTCAAAAACCGATAATACCGGTTCGATTTTTATTTTCATTTATGTAAAACCTGTGGTTAACCGACCCGAACCGATATGTATAATACTTAGAAATAAATAATATATATATATGTAATTAAAAAAAATTAACACATGTATTCTAAATATAATAGATGACGAGAATATATTTTTATTTTGCTATCCTTTTTATAGAAAATTCTTGTTTGACGGAAGACCATTCCCTTTTGAGCATCGATGACTAGACATACATTTATAAACCAAGTGAACACTATTTAATTAGTTTAGTGAATATAAAGCTTATATTAGCTGCAACTTTATTATTATTTTTTATTTCAAAACTTTATTTTATTTCTTTGATCTCTGAATTATATATTTGACTCATTTTGCCATATTAAAGTTAGTTATTTTGCTATAAAATGATAAATTAATTTTCATATTGATCGTAATTAGCATATTACCATTCATTGGTATTTATATTTTTTTCTACCATATTATTATGAATAACAAAAAAATAAAAATTATTATTTATCATGGTTAACTAGTGAAAAATTGGTTAACTGATCCGACTTTTTGGTTAACCGCTAATGCGGTTTTTGGTTTTTATTTTTTCTTTTTTAATAGTTAATCGAACTGATAAAAAATCGAACGGTCGGAATGTATTAAATGAACACTAGATTGAACGAGAAAATCCGCATTTTGGGAAGATTAAGAATTATACCTTCCTTCTCCCTTGTCCTCCTGTGTAATTGAGGATGGAATTCTTCGATGTACCGATCTCGGTTGTGTAGGCCAGAATATGCAAAATAGTGCCGGAGGAGCGGTCGAGGTCCTCCGGGAAAGGACTCCGACAGTCAAGTTAGTATGTGTTGGAGAAGAATGAATGTGTATGATAATGAGAATTGAGGATGGATTGAAAAAGTTGTCTTCTAACGTATAGAACAAGATATATATATACACAGTACCAAAGCTTGAAAAGGACAGATTAGTAATTTTAGGGGTACAATACGGTTAACGTAGTACAAGTTTGTTACACATTATTCCAATGCCTGAACTCCACGTCATGAGGGGACCATAGCACCAGAACCCCAGGTCTGCCGTTTTCTTAATGATAAATCTAATACCATAGCCGCCGCACTTGAGCTCCGAAGTCAGATGTCACGCGCCAGAGCTCCCTCCTCTGTCTTCTACATCAGATCTTGTCCATAAACCTTATGCTTTCTACTGGACTTGTGTTTTCTATGACAGAAAGTCCAACATCCTCTTTTTATCTATATTTTAATACCTATGATTTATGCTGATATTCGACCCTATCAGCTTCACCCCCCAAAAAATTCTCAGATGAATTCTTTCTTTACCTCTGAGAATGAGTACTAATAAATTTGTCATTTCTTCTAAAATATATTTCACTTCGCTTTTCCCCCTCATCTCCTCTCGTAATTTTACCTGCCTCCAATAGATACTATATCATCATTTAACGTCCTGTCATATCAATAGTCAGCTTTTTCTTCTCTCTCTCTCTCCTTCCTTTCCCCCCTTTTTTTACGCTCTTTTCCATATTTTTATTGATTTTGCCCCTTTACCTTCTATTTCTAGGGAATCCAAATCTTTCCTCTTAGCCATTTCCTCCTATTTGGTCATATCGTCTTCTTCAAAATCCTTACCTGTCTCCTGAACTCCCATTTTTTATAAATGCTATTCAAAATAACATTTTAAAAACTTTTCCCCCGTTATTTAGCCTTTGGCCACCGTCCAGGTACGCATATCCTCACGCTACCATATAGATTTTCTCAATCAAGGCCGTTCATCTTCTCTTCCTACAGGTACTCTGCTTTAACCTTACTCCCATCTTTTTGCTTATCCATGGCTGGTCCCGACTTGAGGCATTTCCCCCCTCTTCTGCTACTAAGAAAACCCTTCGTTCTTTAAAGAAATTATTGGGTAAAACTAATGGGTACTCCGTTCGCGTCCCTGCATCTGATGAACGGCCCAACACCGTAAACTTCCCGTCCGTTATTCTTTGGAGAAAATAATTCAAAGGAGGCTTACGCCTCCCCATCCCTTCCTTTTTCTGTGATATATTCAGTAAATATGACATTCCGTTTAATCAACTGAATCCCATGTCTATAAGGAAAGCCGCATTTTTTCATATTTTTCTATCACTTTTTGGGTTCGAGGACACTGCCGATCTTTTCTTCGATATTCATCGTTTAAAAAAGAGTCCTCCTTTCATTTACTTCTCCCCTAACCACCATAGCAATATATACGGCAAGTATCATAGTCTTGATTAGGGCTGGTATGACGAATATTATGTTGTTACGCCGCCAGAGGGTGATAATTGGGATTTCCCAGTTTTCCCTCTTATCAAAGACCTATCCCCCGTTCGATTCGACCAGGGGGGGTCTGGTGTTCCTAGTAGTGTCTCCTCTCAAATTCGAGAAGCCATAAACACTTCTCAACTTCACTCTCTCGTAATCCCTTTCACCACAAGCTCTGTCGTCCTTTCATATTTTGACCTTCATCCTGGTCTCCAGTGGGATCCTTCGATGGGTATAGCCTTTTTCACTTTGTTTTTAAATACCTCTGCCTTTTACATTTACCTCCTGCTCATAATTCCAAGTTTCTGATGCTGCAGATATGAGTGAGTTTGATAAGTTAAGCGAAGCGGCTCGTACCCGGGCCGCTGCTTTCATGACTGCTCGTTCGGCTAGAAAAGTAAATGCCCTAACACCCAAGGGGCAGGTGGTTCGCATACTGCCGCTATAGAACTCAATCCACAAGGCTCCAACACCTCTGCCGGTCAGAGTTCAACTCCTACAGACCTCCGTACTCCACAGGGGTCCATAGCTCACAGCGTTGCTCCGAGCGAATCTAGGGCTCCCCGAGCCACCCAAAGCTCTACTCCTTCGATGCTTAAAACTCCTCAATCCTTCCCTGGACATGGTATGAAACGTCTCTTCCTCAGCCTTCTCATGATAATGACCCTTCATTCTTCATTCTTTCCTGATCTTCTTTCTTATGTTTATAGAGACCGTTTCCGCCAGTTTTGCCGCAGATCTGGCAGTAGTGACTATACTTCCCGACTCCCCATTGATGCCATCCGAGGCCCATCCTTCGGAGTTCCCGGTCCGAAACTCTGGATACAGTCCTGTCTCCTCAGGTTCCAAAAGATCAGCGACCAGAGCTTCGTCCCATGATCGTCCGCTGAAAAAATCAAAGGCTTCTCTTACCTCTGATCGCCTTGAGATTACATCCCTCCTCATTTCGCCAACTGCGCTAAACCCCGAGGCAGCTCCTCCTCCTCCTCCCCTCGTTACTAACCTTCAGAATCGTCAACACAAACGCGTGAATGAAGCCGCCAGGGCACTCGACATTTCTTATCCTCCGCGCGTCTCTACTTCCCGGACGGATCAAAGACCCCTCATAGAGTTCTCTGGTTCTTGTCTTGATACCTCTGATATCGAAGGAGCACGTCTTCTAAATTGTTTACCCAGAGAAGAGGATTGGGTCAGCCTCCTCTTCTTCCCCAGCTCTGCCCTAGACTATAGAGCGGCTCAACACGAGTTACAGGTACGATAATTATCTCCTTTCTTTTTGATGTAACAAATTTCAGTCGTCTACCTTCTATTCATTTGTTTATTTTAATCCTTTGATTGTATATTCTCCCTCGGATCTAGGCCAGAGCTTGTCGTGCCGCTCTCAGCAGTCACGCTGTTTGTTATGACGACACCCGTCGTGCCCTTAATACCTCCGAGAGGGAGAAACAGCTTCTCGGTGAGCAACTGCAAATCCTTACCGAGCTTAAGAAAAATTTTCAACATCTGGAATCAAGTTATAAGTCCTTGGAGCACAGAAATCATGAGTTGGAGGCATGTTTAGTGAAAACCAAGGCGGAGGCCCGTGATTCCCTACAAATGTTAGAGCAGGAGAGGATTGCTCACGGGCTAGAGATTAAGAAAGTGGCTTCTGACGCTTTTGAGAAAGGTTCCGCGTACGCTGATCAACAGGCACGCTTAGATGGAGAGAAAGTTGGGGCTGAGCTCTGTAGAGATAATATCCTTGCGTTGTCTCCGGGTCAACGTTTATTTCAGTTTATCGTCAAGAACCTTCCTGAAGCTTATCTACGGTCCGCCCATTTTCGTGATCGCCTTATCGAGCCACTGGCTCACTGGGCTCTGGTGGCTATTGCGGAGACTTGTGACCAACTCGGTATGCCAGAAAAAATGGAACAGATTAATATTGATCTCGTTCTTCGTCTGATGTTAGCAGATCCTCCGACTTTAGAAAGAGATCATGCTCAAGGTCTAGACTTTCCTTGGTACCTAGAGACACTAAAACTAGGCGTCAGAGAATTCCTTCAATCGGACTCTGCCTCAACCGAATCCAATCCTGCCCAGGTCTGTCCTTCCATCCCTGTGATGGACATAGCGCCAGAGAAATTAGAGAGACTTTATTGCCTTCTGACCCAGGTGAACAGAGTTCTGGTAGTCATATTACTTTTTATAATAACTTTTTCTTCTTTTCATTCTGTTATGTTGTTGTTTCTTGTCTTATCTTTAAGAAGGAAAACCACTCAAGCGCCCCTTCCTTAGCCTTGAGCCCTGCCGCGAAACTAAAACTTACGGAGGGGAGCAGAGGTTCGCTAAAGGAAGGAAAGGATGGAGAAACTGGCAGAGGTAGAGAAATTTCCGGAAATGCTGAGACTGTACGGGTTGTACTTGCAACGCCGCCCACGCCAATTGCAGATACGGCAGATGGTTCAGAATTAACTAAGATTACAACCTCAACCTTGCCCAGAGCTCAAGGCACCTGATCATGCTGTTCTTGCTTTGATTTTGTAATGACATTTTTGTCTTTTCTTAAATGCGCTTTGGATTATAGCTTTGCGTTTTGTTTTAACCCTGACTTTGCATTGTCATACCTTTAATTCGTAATATGTAAATTACCAGTATTTCTTACTTCAACCCCTAGTTTCTTCCTATATGTGTTGATGTGATATCAAATCCGTCTTTTCATTATCTTACCTTTCTTGGAATACGTAATGCTAAAATCAACTTTTCTTTATCGATGCCTTGTCCCGCAGCCGCTTTGAGTCCCATATTATGGCAACTCTAGACTGTCACCTACTAGATAGGCCTACTTTTCATGTAGTGCCGATAATCAAACGTCGTTTCTTCTCTATCCTTCATTTATATACCCACACTTTCTCTCTGCCGTTACTTTCTCTTCTCTAGCCTTCGAATTCCTTTCTTTTATCTTCGTATCTCCATGTCGTCACCTTCCGAGACCCTGAAGCGCATGGCCCGCGATAGACTCGCACAATCGCTAGTTAACAAGTCACCTAGTCAACGGGAAACTGAAAACTTGCGGCAAGAGATTACCTCCCTCAGATATCAAGTCGAACAATATGAGGAATTGCTATAGGCCTCAGAGCGCTGTGTAAAGACTCAACAGGGTATTGTGCAAAGTCTCGAAATAGCTTTAGAGAAAGAGCACGAGAAACATGCTAAGGCTTTGACCACGGTAGCTGCTGAGTCCTTTCATAAGGGGTTGACCTCGGAAAGAGTGTCTCAAAGCCGGAGAGCTTTTCTTCGAGGTGAGAAAAAAGGTGCAAGATTATGTTGAGATCACATTCTGGTTTGCCCCGTTGGTCAGAGTCTTTTGTGTCGCCTGGTGGCTGACCTCCCTGAGGCGTATTTACATTCCCCTGATTTCAAAGAGCGCATGGCAGAGACCTTAGCCGACTGGATCGTTGAAGTTATCACAGAGACGTGCGATCAGCTCGGCATAGCTGAACGCTGGTCCGAGGTTGATGTTTCGAAGGTGCTCTCTCGAATTCTGGATCACTTCCCCGGCGCAGAGGCAAACATTGCAACATCGAGTGAACCTCATCTCTGGTTTCTATTGACCTTGAAAAAGGGGGCTGCAGAATTCCTTAACTCCCCCCCGGCTTCTTACAGCAGCAACGATCTTCCCATGGGTCTGACCTTTCTACCCGTTCGGTCCGAGGATCCCGATGAAATCGCTCGCCTCTGCCACCTCCTTCGCTTTGTAAGTTTTCAATAGAGATCTTATCTCATTTTATTCGGCCATTATTTATCTTTTTATTCCCTTTATTTTTGCTCTTGTTCAGAAAAAAAAGATCAAAGGGAAACGTGAAGCTTCTGGATCAGGGGTAGGCGATCGTTGTTCACAGACCTGATTTCATTGAATTTGGGGAGTCCCCTTTTTTGCTTGTTTTTGTTGGCACTCCGAACTTATTTTAACACTCTACGTATTTATCTCCTATGACATGTTTTTTTTTATTGTATTAAACTTGGATCGTGGGATTGTACTTTCCTATTATTCGCTTCGTAATTGCTTGCTTTCTGTTTGCTCGTACATTGATTACGTTTAATCTCAAAACATAGAGGCTTTATAGAATCGCCTTGTAAGGCTTCAGAGCCGACAAGGTAAAAACGTAATCCCTGTCCTAACTACAAAATGCATATCCAAAGAAATACAAAGCTTTTAGGGGAATCCTCCCAGAGGTGTATTATTTAGGTATTCAAGAGAATAGTCACGCATAGAACTTTTTCAGAGTAGCAATGTTCCATGGTCGAGGTAAATCCTTTCCTTCATAATTTGTTAAGCGGTAGGCTCCACCTCGTAGCACTTCCTTCACGACATACGGGCCTTCCCAGTTCGGTTCCAGCTTTCCTGTTGGTTTTAATGCATCTGCTCTACGCAGCACCAGATCTCCTTTCTCGAATCCTCGCTTCAACACCTTTTTGTAGTAGATATTTCGAATATACATTTTATATAGTTCAGTTTTCCTGCGAGCCAAGTTCCTTCTTTCATCGATCAAGTCTAGCTCTTCCCTCAGCCTCCCCGCGTTTTCGAACTCTTGGTAATTTAATATCCGAGGGGAGTCCATTCCTATTTCTGCTGGCATCACTGCTGTCGAGCCATATACCAGATTGAAAGGTGCTTCCCCCGTAGAGGTCTTTGGACTGGTCCTGTATGACCACAGAACCGAATCCAATTCCTCTGTCCATTTTCCCTGCAAACCATCCAACCTAGTCTTGATCCCCTCGAGTAGGATTCTGTTAGTCACTTCGACTTGACCGTTAGCTTGTGGATGCGCCACTGATACGAACCTCTGGGTTATATTCATTTCTTGGCACCAGCTCCGTATCTTAGAGCCTGTGAATTGCGTTCCGTTGTCTGATATTAGTATTCTGGGTATACCATATCTACAGCAAATATTTTTCCATAAGAAGTTCTGGATAGCTTTCTCATCTATCTTAGCTACCGCCTCTGCTTCGACCCACTTAGTAAAATAGTCGACCGCCACTATTATGAAAGCTCTGCTCCCAGGAGCTAGGGGGAGCTTCCCCACAATGTCAATTCCCCATTTGTCGAATGGGCAAGGAGAAAACATAGTCCCTAGCTCCTCTGCAGGTATATGTATTAACCTTGCGTGTTTTTGACATTTCTCGCATTTTCTTACTCTAGCCTTAGCGTCTTTTTCCATGGTCGGCCAAAAGAAACCCGCTCTTAAGGCTTTTCGCACTAGGTCTTTGTAGCCCGTGTGACTCCCAGCACATCCTTCATGAATCTCTCTTAAAACATATTCTCCTTCATGTTCTGCCAGACAACGAAGAAAAGGATGTGTGAAAGAGCGTCTATATAGGTAGTCGCCTATTAGACAGAATCGCGCCAGAGCTGCTTTCCCCAAGGCATCTGGTTTATCATCTTTCTGCCCTGTCCTTAGATATTGCACTATAGGCACTCTCTAGTCAGACTCATTAGCTATGGCTGCGGTTTCCAACGCCAGGGTTCTTTGTTCCGCCATTAATAACGTTATTTCACCCTGCCATGTATGATCTACAGAACTAGCTATCCTTGCCAAACGATCTGCTTCGGTATTATCTTCTCTAGGAATCTGAACGATTTCAAATTTGTCAAAATTCTTTTTCAGATCCTCTATTTGATTTCCATACCAGATCATTTTCTCCTCTTTTCTTTCGTAAGTTCCCAATACTTGTTGGGCGACCAACTGGGAATTTGAATATGCGATTACCCTCTGGGCACCCAGTTCCTTGAGGATTCTCATGGCTCTGACCAAGGCTTCATATTCAGCTTCGTTGTTGGTAATTCTGAAATTGAATTTCACTGCGAAATGAATTTGCTCTGCTTCTGGAGTAACAACGAGTATACCTACTCCTACCCCTTCTTTTGTGACGGATCCATCCACATAAACCTCCCAAGCTTTCATCTCTTGCGATCTGGTGGACTCCTGTACAAAATCTGCCAGAGCTTGTGCCTTTACTGCCACCCTATTTTCGAATTCTATATCGTATTCTCCCAGCTCTACTGCCCATTTGACCATTCTTCTTGATAGATCCGGCCTTCCCAATATTTGCTTGAATGGGAGGTTGGATCTAATCCTTATCTTATATGATATGAAGTAAGGTCTAAGTCTTCTATCTGCCATCATGATTGCGAAAGCGGCCTTTTCAACATCCGAATACCTCAGCTCTGGACCCTGTATCATTTTGCTTACGTAATATATAGGTTTCTGACGTCATTCGTGTTCCTTTAACAGAACTACACTTAATGAGAAGTCTCCTACTGCAATGTACATAAATAAGTCCTCGCCGGGCTCTGGCTTAGTTAACAGAGGTAAACTGACCAGGTGTTGCTTCAATTCCTCGAATGCTGTCTGACATTCCTCCGTCCATTCGAATTTAGCCCCTTTTCTGAGAACTTTAAAGAAAGGGAAACAACGCTCGGCTGACTTAGCAATGAACCGGCTTAAAGCTGCGATTCTACCATTCAATCTCTGTATCTCCTTCATATTCCTAGGCGGTGACATGTCTAACACAGCTCTGACCTTAGCCTGGTTAACTTCAATGCCTTGAGGAGTGACCATGTAGCCCAGGAACTTTCCCGACTTAACGCCGAATGCACATTTGGCCGGATTCAACTTCAAACCAAACGTCCTAGCCCTTGAAAAAACTTCCTCCAGATCTGTTGCGTGATCCTCCTCTCTCATACTCTTAACCAATATATCATCTACGTATACCTGCATATTCCTACCAATCTGGTTCTGGAAAACCTTATCCATCATCCGTTGATAGGTTGCTCCTGCATTTTTCAGGCCAAAAGGCATGCTGGTATAACCAAATGTTCCTGCGCAAACTCCAAAAGCACATTTTGGGACATCTGCAGGATCCATCTTGATCTGATAGTATCCCTGGTATGCGTCCATCATCGATAATAGCTGGCATCCTGATGTGGAATCCACTAATTGATCTATTCTGGGAAGAGGGTAATGATCCTTTGGACATGCTTTATTCAGATCTCTAAAGTCATTACACATTCGCCATTTGCCATTGTTTTTCTTGACCATAATGGCGTTGGAAAGTCAGATGGGAAATTGTACCTCCCTGATATGTCCTGCTTCGAGTAATTTCTTTACTTCTTCTCTTATGACTTCATCTTTTTCAGGCCCAAATTGCCTAAGTTTTTGTTTAACTGGTTTTATTGAAGGATCCACGTTCAGAGAATGCACTGCCACCTGTGGGCTAACTCCTACGAGGTCTGATGATGTAAAGGCGAACACATCTGCATTCTTACGTAGACAATCTATCACCTATTCGGGATTCTTCAAATTTGTCCCAATTTGAGTAATGTACCCCGCCCTCTGGGGATAGAGCTCTATAGGGAGAAGCTCTTCCACGGGAATTACCTGTCGCGGCGAATCCTCCTCTGCATTATCTTCTCTCCTCCTTCGCTTCTCCTCGCGTCCTGGTGACTTCTGTCCTTCCTCATTAGGTGGAAGGACTTTCCTTTTGGCTTCTCCTTCCTTGACAGACTGCAGATAACATTTTCTGGACGTGTCCTGACAACCCAGTACTTGGCCTACTATATTCCCCACGGGAAACTTCATCTTCATATAATATGTAGAGACCACCGCTTGAAAATTATTCAGAGCGGGTCTACCAATAATAGCATTGTAGGACGACGCCGTGTCAACTATGAGGAAGTTAACAGGTCTCGCCATCCTGATTCCCTCTTCACCCAGTGATAGCATTAACGTTACTGCTCCCAGAGGTAGAATCATTTCCCCAGCAAAACCATGTAAGGCCGTGACTAATGGGTTTACACTTAGCCCTGTGTCCAACTGTTTAAAGCAGTCCGAAAAAATGACGTTCACAGCACTCCCCGTATCCACAAATACTCTTTTTACGTCATAGTTCTCAATTCCTGCTGTAATTACTAAAGCATCGTCATTAGGACGGAGGAGGGGTCTGTAGTCCCCTTCTCCAAAAGATATTTCCGGGGATATTCGATGTTCTTTTACATGATTTCCTTTTCGCCGAGGAATTTCCCGCCTCTGACATAATACTTGCGCGCTCTATTGGAATCTCTCAATGTGGGACCTCCGTAGATCATATTGATTGTTCCTTTCCTCTGGATATTCTGGTTCTCTAGGATTGAAGGCTGTTCAGGCGCCTTTTCTTTGTTATCTTCCTTCCGCTTCTTAGAAACGCGATCTGACTCCTTGCGGACGTACTCCAATAAATGACCCTCCTTAATCAACTTTTCTATGGCTGCACGGAGATTCCGACATTCATTGGTAGTGTGTCCATAATCATTGTGAAATTTGCAGAATTTGTCCGATTCTTGATGCCTCGGAGGGTCTTTTGAATGTGGGGGGAAAAATACTCCTGGCTTCTTGATCACAATTTCTAAAAGATCTACTGGTTCTCTCGTCAGAGGTGTATAAATTTTTTCAGCTCTGCTCACTCTTTCAAGCGGTTTACGTGACTCAGAGTTGAAGACCCTCCTTTCGTCTGGTCTTCTTCTCTCTTCATGAGCTCTACCTTTCTCCTCCGCCTTTTTGTCTTTTTTGGCATATATCTGCTCCGTTCTTCGGAAAACTCGAGCGTCCTCCAAATGTATATATTTCTTTGTTCGGGATAATAAGTCTTCGAAATTCCTCGATGGCTTTTTCACCAAAGAATCAAAGAATGATCCGCTGCGCATTCCTTCTAGGAACGCGTGTACCTTTTAAGCATATTACGTAAAGTCAGATTCCATAATTATTTTAAGCATAAGTATTTCAATTTTCGATGTTCTGCCTTTGTCTAATCATTTATTCATTTCCTAAACTTGAGGTGTGCGTGTATACCTTTATGGAAGCGTGAATTTATGGCGTTTCTAACACCGCCAAATTGAAACGTGCGAGGTATTCTCTAAGGGATTCATTTGGCTGTTGCTTGATTGTAGTCAAGTGCAATAACCCTCTTGTGGTTCTTTTGGCACTCGCAAACTGATGCACAAACAATCTTCTTAGATCCTCAAAATAAAATATAGAGTTCGGTGGTAATTGCTTGAACCATTGTTGGGCAGGGCCGGCCAGAGTAGTTAGAAATACTCTACATTTTACGCCCTCTGTATATTGATGCAGCAGAGCTATATTATCAAACCTCATCAAATGCTCTTCCGGATCAAAATTTCCTCTATATTCCAAATTAACAGGTCTGAAATTATTGGGCAGAGGATCGAGTTGAATTTCTTCAGAGAAAGGGCTGTCATATTTAACCATCACAGGATATTTTTGGTTTTTTCCTGCCAGCATGGGTGCTCTTCCTGACACCGAGGGTTCAAAATGCGAGTTTTGTTCTGATTCTTCAACTATAGTTGGTATCTTCCCCTTTAGTTCTCTTATTTCCTTCATCATTGCCTCTATTACGGCCTCTTGCTGGGCCAGCCTCTGCTGCTGGTTCATCATGGTGCGATGGGTATCTTCATTAGCAATCGAATCGCTAGACATTTTATAAGTTGGGTCATAGCTTTCCTCAGCCGTAACAGCTCTGATCCCACGCAGTCCTACCTCTTCTTGTAACCTTTGCTGTTTTCTGGTCATCAGACGTTCGAGTCTGTTACTTGGCGTATCCGGTATCACTCCTGCTTTAGCCAAGCTCTGATTTACTAAAGTGGCAATTCGCAGGGCCCACGCCTCGGGGATGTCCTCCCTAGTTTCCAATTCCTCAGGCACGTGCGGTGTCCTGTTTTCCCCTTCCGTTTTATCCATCCTTTTTTTTTTCTTCTTTCTCTGCTCTTCTGGCTTCATTTCCCTCTTTTCTGCAAAGCGTCTTAGGGAAAGGAATCAGTTATATTTTATAAAATCCTCATCTCTTTATCGACAAGAGAAAGAAAGTATTGCGACATAGGCGAACTATTATCATTATATACGGTTGCTGTTTCGACGGTGTGGATGTTATTGTATGCGCTACACCTTTGAGGTTACCACGCTTGACCTCGTCATTTTTTATTTTATGACTTCAACGTCGGCGATTTTGTATTCTGGTTTCCTCGCCTCAATTTTATGACTTCAGCGTCAGTTATTTCATATTCTGGCTTCATCGCCTCGATTTTGTGACTTCAGCATCGGTTATTTCATACTCTGGCTTCGTCACCTCGATTTTGTGACTTCAGCGTCGGTTATTTCATACTCTGGCCTCATCGCCTCGATTTTGTGACTTCAACGTCGGTTATTTTATACTCTGGCTTCATCGCCTCGATTTTGTGACTTCAGCGTCGGTTATTTTGCCTTTTGGCTTCATCGCCCTTATATATATATTATTACAGTTATATTTTATTTATCTTATTTGTAAAGCCACAGAGATTGAGAGATCGGAAAAAAGGAAATCGCATCTTTCTTCGATCAGTTCCCACAGATGGCGCCAATTGATAAATCGACTAGGTAAATCAACTATTAATGTATTAAATGAACACTAGATTGAACGAGAAAATCTGCATTTTGAGAAGATTAAGAATTATACCTTCCTTCTCCCTTGTCCTCCTGTGTAATTGAGGATGGAATTCTTCGATGTACCGATCTCGGTTGTGTAGGCCGGAATCTGCAAAATAGCGCCGGAGGAGCGGTCGAGGTCCTCCAGGAAAGGACTCCGACGGTCAAGTTAGTATGTGTTGGAGAAGAATGAATGTGTATGTTAATGAGAATTGAGGATGGATTGAAAAAGCTGTCTTCTAACGTATAGAACAAGATATATATATACACAGTACCAAAGCTTGAAAAGGACAGATTAGTAATTTCAGGGGTACAATACGGTTAACGTAGTACAAGTTTGTTACACATTATTCCAATGCCTGAACTCCACGTCATGAGGGGACCACAGCACCAGAATCCCAGGTCTGCCGTTTTCTTAATGATAAATCTAATACCATAGCCGCCGCACTTGAGCTCCGAAGTCAGATGTCACGCGCCAGAGCTCCCTCCTCTGTCTTCTACATCAGATCTTGTTCATAAACCTTATGTTTTCTACTGCACCTGTGTTTTCTATGACAGAAAGTCCAACATCCTCTTTTTATCTATATTTTAATACCTATGATTTATGCTGATATTCGACCCTATCACGATCCGTGCTCACCCCTATATATGATTGATTCATGTATAGAGAGCTCCCTCAAAAAATGTAAAACAAAAATCAAAATGATGGCCATAAAAGTTATACATTGAGACTTTAACAGTATGAACCAGACCACTATCTATAAATTTAATAAAAATGAAAAATTAGTGACCTAAATTATATGCCCTCGAATACATTAATTCAAACTTCATTTATTTATTTATGTAAAGAGAAAATATTTATATATGTTCATTCAGTAATATAGATTTTGTTCACATGCGTATTCCAGATTATGATGTTGGGTCAATTAAGTTATCGTTTTTTCATTTAATGTATTTCAATTTATTAATTTGTTTAATTCAATTGGGTTTTTGCTTAAAATCAATATATACCAAATTTATAAAAGAAAAAGAAGTAGAAAATGGCGTACCTAGATATGTGGAAATAAACAGTAAAGAAGAAAGTAATAGTAGTGTAGTGGGGTAGTTTTAAAATGGGCCCATATATAGCCCATTGGAATTGGATAAACCCATGAGACAAAACAATTGTTTGTCTCTCAAGAAACCCACCCCATGATTAGGTTTCACTTTCAGGCCATACACTTTCCATGTGCCCAAAATTCATGAGAAAAAGTAGTTTAATTATTTCTCTCTCTCCATAAAAATGGTTTAAGTTTTGATGCGTTATAAATTTCAATAATATATTTTTTATTTGTGATAATATGTAAAATTATCCATTATATAAAGTGTGCATCTACAAAATAATCAAAATTTAATGTGCATCAAGAAAATATTCACTTTTTCGCTCTAAGAAAAAGTGTAAGATTCTCTTATACATCTATTACTATATTAAAGCTAAATCAATTGGCTTGCATTTTCCCACCCAAATTACATTGCCCATGTTATGCATTTATCCTACCCAAATACATTTAATGCTGTTATAGAAATTTAAACCATTTCAAAACTTTTTTCCCAATGCAAACTTGTTTGCACTATTTTCAATATAGCAAAAAGAATTTTCAAATAAATGAAAAGCTAAATATATATGATTTGGAGCCAACAACTATCATTACATTATTTTATTTGATTCATTAATGTATCATATTGTTTTCTTTATATATAAAATTATTCTCCTACTCCTATCTATTATTCATCCACCAAGATTTGTAAATAGTTTTTTTTTTATTATATCTTAATTTCATTCTCAATATTATTTGTGTTCTAATTTATTTTTTAGTACTTCACTCTAACAATACACACACCAAAATGATCGAAAATATTTATTAGCCCATTATTACATGCAAAGATGAAAAATGTGAAGGAAATATGATTATCAATATCAAATGGCTTCAATTCATTTTTCAATAAAAAATACAAATTGTTGATCTATTATTTTATTTATAATAATTATTTCAATTTGCGTTGTCGTGATTTTATCTCTAAATTCTATATCAAGTTTGAGAGATATTTATAATTATAAATTTTAGATTGATGAGACTGAATGATGAACATGGTGGTTGATAAGAGTTTGAAACACATAAGTCGAAAGGTCAAATAGGTGGTGGAATTTAATTAGATTGATGATAGTAAAATTCTGAACTTTGATTGCCTATTTAGTTTTGTTTTCACTTTTTAGTTGATTATTAATTACTTTATATTTAACACTTATATATTTTTTATATTCCATATTAAACATTTTTTTATTGTAATTATCTATTGCAAATTATATTAATTGAAAATTATATTAATTCATAGTATAATTTAACATCAATATAACTAATCTTATGTCATAATTATTGACAACATAACAACTAAATATACAGTAATGAAATTTTTATTACTTATTCTAGTTATTTGGACACTATATTTTATTATATAATGTCAAATTTTTATGACACTATTTTTTTCGGATATATTTTATTTTGAATAAGAAGTGCATTCATTTGAATTTTCACGTTTATAAAAATATAATACTACTATTACATTACGCAGCGCAACGCGCGAGGGTAAATCTAGTTTTATTGAAATTAACAGAAAGTGTAAGCTTCTCTTACACATTTTATTAAAAGTAAGAAATGTTGGTTGATATAGATTGATGATAACTTCATTATTCACACATAATTTCTACAACCTGGTTTATATAAATAAAATATGTGCAGAACTACAAGAATCCAAGGGTTAGTTAGCGTAGAGTGCATTGTCGCAGCGAACGCCGTGCCCCTAACCTTTCGCCCTCGAAAGCAGTCGCAGTTGCAATCCTTTGGTAAGGTAGCATCGTCGCAGCGAACGCCGTGCCTCCCAAACTACTTGGATTGTTTACCACACAGTTATATAAAACATATATAGAAGAATACCGGGCATCTGTACAGAGAACGTGTTAGCTAAGATGTTATACCAGCAAGTTAAACAACACAAGCTACACCCTTTGATATAGAAAGCAGTAAGGTGGGTGTAGCATAAAAACACATTTTTAGTGGTAAAAACACAGACCAAGAGACTTTCGTAAATATACAAACCTCTCATGATCCAAAGGCTTTGTAAAAATGTCAGCAACTTGGTTTTCCATTTTCACATAATCAAGCTTGATCACCTCTTGTTCCACTAAATCTCTAATGAAATGGTGTCTTATGTCAATATGCTTTGTTCTTGAGTGTTGAACATGATTTTTGGAAATGTTTATAGAGCTCATGTTGTCACAGTACACAACCAGGTCATTGTTTTCTAGGCCATAGTCACTAAGCATTTGTTAGAGCCACAGCAGTTGTGTGCAACAACTGCCTGCTGTAACATATTTGGACTCAACAGTGGATAAGGAAACACAGTTTTGCTTACGGCTATGCCATGACACAATGTTGTTACCTAGATAAAAACAACCCCCACTTGTACTCTTCCTATCATCCACATCTCCAGCCCAGTCAGAATCACTAAACCCTATCAAGCTCATATTCATGTTTTTAGAAAACAAGATTCCTAAATCTAATGTTCCAGCAACATACCTGATGATTCTTTTAACAGCTTTAATATGAGATACATTGGGTTTAGCTTGATACCTGGCACATACACATACACTAAACATCAGATTTGGACGAGTAGATGTTAGGTACAGTAGACTCCCTATCATTGATCTGTAGAGTGTTGGGTCAACATCCTCTCCAGCATCATCGTTAGTCAACTCTTCTGTAGAGCCCATGGGAGTTTTCATGTGCTTTGTTCCTTCAAGGTTAAAACGCTTTATCATCTCTTTGGTATACTTGCTTTGAGAGATAAAGATGCCATCTTGTCATTGTTTAACTTGAAGTCCAAGGAAGTATGAGAGTTCTCCCACCATGCTCATCTCGAACTTTGTAGACATTGGACCTGAAAAATTATTGAGCATGTTACGTGAGGTGGAACCGACAATCATATCATCAACATAGATTTGAGTAATAAGAATGTGTTGATCTTCCCTTTTGATAAACAATGTCCGGTCCGCACCGCCTCTCACAAATCCATATTTGAGAAAGAAATTTGTGAGATGTCCATACCAAGCACGTGGTGCTTGTTTTAGCCCATACAAAGCTTTCTTTAGTCGAAAGACGTGATCGGGCTTGTGGGGATCCTCAAATCCTTTTGGTTGTTCAACATAGACTTCCTCCTTAAGTTCTCTGTTTAGAAATGCTGCCTTCACATCCATCTGGTATAGACTGATGTTAAGATGACATGCAACAGCAAGCAACAACCGAATGGACTCGATTCTTGCAACTGTGGCAAACGTGTCATCAAAATCCACCCCTTCAACTTGAGTATACCCTTGAGCCACCAATCGTGCTCTATTTCGTACAATTATTCCCTTCTCATCAGATTTGTTCTTGAAAATCCACTTTGTGCCGATAACATTTCGGTTGGCTGGTCTGGGAACAAGGAACCAAACATCACTACGAACAAACTGATTTAGTTCTTCATGCATAGCATTTATCTAGAACTCATCAGTCAACGCTTCCTTGACATTTTTTGGTTCATACTCTGAGACAAAATATGTTACGCCATCAATTGTAGAGCACACAGAGTACAAGCACGCCATTTCTCTATAGTTAATCGGCTGTTTACGTCTGGTCTGAACATCATCCTTGACATTTCCTATTACTTGAGACAATGGATGGTTTTCTCTAACTCTTCTTGGAGGTTCTCTACGGTGAGTGATCTCTTGAACCTCATCTTGTTCTTCTTTCTGGTTCCTGTTGTGTGACATTGTTTTCCACATCACTGCCGGTTGTTGTGTTAGGTGGAGCAGGTTGCATCCCAACAGGAGGTAGAATAACTTCCCCTTGATATATGTCATCTTTTTCTTCCACCTCTTTGTTCTCAACACATGCGTCATCAAAGACAACATTAACAGATTCTTGTATTGTCTTAATGCGAAGGTTAACTACCCTATAAGCCGTGCTGTTTGTTGAGTATCCAACAAATACTCCTTTGTCGCTCTTATCATCAAACTTTGTTAGATACTCGTGGTCATTTAAGATAAAGCATAAACACCCGAAAACACGAAAATGTTTTAAGTTAGGTTTTCTTCCCTTAAGTAGTTAATACGGTGTTTTGAATGAGCCTGGTCGAATGTTGACTCGATTGATGATGTAACATGCGGTGTTTACTGCCTCAGCCCAAAAATGTTTCGTCATTTGTTTTGAGCTCAACATAACCCTTGCCATCTCAATCAACGTCATATTCTTGCGTTCGACCACTCCATTATGCTGTGGAGTCTTTGGCGCTGCAAACTCCTGGCATAATCCCTTTTCATTACAGAAAGTTGTGAATTGCGAGTTCTCAAACTCACGACCATGATCAGATCTTATACGAGAGATTCTAGCATCAAATACATTAGAAACATGAGCAAACATATTCCTAAACATCTCAAATGTTTCAGATTTTTCACGTAAGAAATAGGTCCATGTGAATCGGGAGTAATCATCTACCACAACTAATACTTACCTTTTACCGCCAATGCTTTCAACTTCCATGGGTCCTACAAGATCCATATGTAGAAGTTCAAAGCATCGGTTGGTTCTAAAGTGTTGTTCATGTTGCTGTAGAGCAGGGTGTGATGCATGTAATTGTTTTCCTCTTTGACAATCTCCACACATGATCTGGTCTGCCTTCCCAAGTTTGGGTAGACCTCGTACTGCATCCATCTTGACCAACCTGCCAAGGTTTCGAAAGTTAGTATGACCTAATCGTTTGTGCCAGAGTATAACATCATCAACTTGAGCCTTGTTGCATTTTAGGTTATCAGTCATATAACAATTTTCTGACGACCTTTGACCTGTCATGATACACAAGTTTCTGTTATTGTATATTTCACATGCATCTTTAGTGAATTTCACAAGCATGTTACCATCACATAATTGACTTATGCTGATTAAGTTTGCCATAAGCCCTTGCACATGATACACATTTGTTAAAATAGGCAAACCAGGAACATTAAGTGTACCTCTCCCTATGATTTTACCTTTTGAACCTCCACCGAAGGAAACATTTCCTCCGTCATAAGTCTCATAGTTGGAAAGAAATATTTTGTTACCTATCATGTGACGTGAACATCCGCTGTCAGAATACCAAGAACCTGAAATGTTAGTTTTCAGTGCTGTGTAAACAACATTACATGTTAGATCAGCTTTCTTTACCCATATCATTTTGGGTTGCTGCGACAGCACAGAATATGACTTGTCATCCCTTTTCTTTTGATAACAAAAAGGTTTTATGTGGCCTGGTTTGAGACAGTAATGACATACATATTTCCTTCTACGTCTCTTATTTTTCTTACCTTTCTTTACATGTGTGTTGGTTTGCTTCACCTGAGATGACTGTTCTGTTGTTGTAACATCAGAACTGACTGATGACAGTCCTCTTGTTGACGTAACATCAGGGTAAACAACAGTCGGTGTTGGATATCCAAGACCTCTCTTACTTGGGTTTGCGCTATCCATGATCTCCTTTAGTGAATATGTCCCAGTATTCCACTTGCGAATGGTCTGCTGAGCTTCTTCAAGTTGGGATTTCACTTTGGTGAGCTCTATGTCGCGTTGTGTGATCAGCACCTCCTGTTTTACTAGGGATTCCTTGAGTCGTGTTATCTCGGCTGTTGAGGCCACCAGATGTCGTGCTTGTTGTTTCCATTTGCCCAACAATTCATCATACAACCCTTTTAATCCTTGTATTATAGTGAAAACATGGTCATCACATTCTTCACCATATGCAGAGTCTATGTCATCCTCAACACTTCCTGCATCACCAACAGAGGCATTCAAGCAAAACAATTTAGAATAGTAGTTAAGATCGTACCTATCTGAGATTGGTTCAGATTCGATGATGTCAGGATTGTCCTCCACTGTTGTCTTCTAAACTGTTACGTGAAGTGCTATGTTCTCAAATGATCTGTCATCATCTTTATCAACATCTTCATCATCGGAAAAAGATCTCTCCAATGTGACTTGAAATGTTGTGGTAACGTCGTGTGACACATCTTGAATTGGTGGACAAAACATGTCAATATTGTTCGGATCCATTGATGTGTTAGATTCGTGATACTGTCAGGACCACACTCAGTGTGTCGAGTGATCGCTATGATACCACTTGAAAAAGTGTATCAACTACTCTAAGTGAAGTTTTGCGGAAGCTAAAGTAGAAGACACGAGATATTTTTGCGTAGGTTAGATAAATCAATAACCTACACGGAAGCCTTACGGCCAAAAAGAATAATCAAAACAAGTGTTGAGCTATTACAATGTCGAGCAAAACAATAACTGCAACACTACTACTAAAATACTAAATGTATGTTCTTACGAGCTAAGAAACATACAGAATTAAAACTACGAAATTAATCTGCAAAAAACGTCTATCTACTCAATGAATGACTCTAGTATTTATAGATAGACTACATGGGCTTGGATCCACGAATATAGCAACTGTTGGCCCATGTCTTCCACAATTCTCGCAGTTCAATTGTTGTCTCCGCATAACAGCCTGGAATTGTGGAACCACTTCAGTTGGTTGTTTACTCCTGAATTTGTGGAACAAAATTCCACTAGCATAAATATCTCAACTGCAACCACTTCAGTTTGTTGTTGACTCCTGGATTTGTGGAACAGAATTCCACTAGCATGAATATCTCAACTGCATGGCTCAAGACTTGGTCTCTACTCCAGCCTACGTGTGATGTTTCTACGCTGCCGAGTCAGCACTCCATGTGGCTGCTGAGCTGGGTGCTATGCCACCATTCCACGTCATGCTGAACTGAAGTCCCAGTCAACATTCATGTGAAGAACACAAAAACACAAATGTTAGGTCAACACTTCAAATAACATCAAGACTTCAAAACCTAACAAACTCAATTTATCTCTCAAATATATCAAGACACATTTAGGTTTCAAGCTCGAGCTCATCCATTTGAAGATATTTTTGCCAAAAAAGCAGGTATTCACTCATTAATCTGTATTTTATTAGGTAAAAATCCACAACCACTTGAACAAGAGGAAAAATAGTTGGTAGCATAACCATCGATTGTTACTCGTTATTTAGAAACAACCAGCGGTTGTCATGTATTTAAGTGGGAACATATGTTTCCACCTATTTTCAACGACAACCGCTGGGAAAATAGCAACCACCGTTATTCTTCTGGCCAGCGGTGGTTGCCCGTTTTTGCACTCCAACGGGCGGTTGTCATTGATTATGGTATTATAGCATGTTTCAAACCTAAATCAACAACAACCGCTTGAAATATAGAAACCATCGCTGGATAGAAGCCAACGGTGGTTGTCCATTTTTACCCTTTTAACGGGCGGTTGTCATATTTTTCAGGTCTTTTAATCTATGTAGTTGATAAGGTCTTATAAATTTTGATGCAAATGGAGGAATACATATACATGAATGTGAAAATTGGGGGATCTTGCGTCGGGTGTACTACACGAATGGCGAGGAGAGGATAGCACCCCTACCGATGAATAACATCACAATATCCAGTTTGAGAGGCTACATTGAATACATATGAAGTTGACTTGACACACAATACAAGATCTCCTATCTATCGAGATCGAGGAATGATCGGCTTATCAAATTTCAAATGACCACCGATCAAGAACTCCAAGTTCTATGTAGGAACCACCTGTCTCTTACAGTGTATGTTGATTTGACAGTGTCATCTTATGATATAGGCGGGACATCGCGCAATACTGACTAGATGGATGATCTCGACCACATCAGAAGGGTCCCGACATCCTCTGAATGGTTTAACGAACCAACTGGAATTCCTAATCTAAACAAATGTCCAGATGAAGATGGTTAAGATGATGATGATGATGAGGATTATATTACTTCTGAAGAGAGTTCCGAGCGTTCTTCATCAGATTCCGAAGAAGAACGACCTGCCGCTATGAACATTGCTACATTCGCCAAATTTATAGCATGGATGCACAAGGCAGGAGGTATGAGAAGAGTCCTTGAAATAATGTATCCTGATATCGATGGTGATGTCGAGTACAACCCTAATACAAAAGGGTGTTTAAGAAATTGGATTGTTCCAATGATCCCTTCTAATGCTATGACATCAACATCTGACGTGATGATCAAAGAAATCCAACACTTGAAGAATTAGCTGAGGGGTTGATCTACAATGACAAGGAAGACTTGAGTATTACTGTTGGATTGTGGAACTTGGAGAGACGAGCTGAATACCGAGTCATTAGATCAAACACATATCGACTGCACTAGGTATGTAAATTATCTTCAAACTGTTTGTTCCTGTTGCGTGCATATTGTCATGGAGGTATATGGGTTGTATCTGAGTTCTGCGGTCTGCACACATATGTGGATGAAATCGGTAAAATTACTCCCAGAAAGGTTCACTCAAAGGAGTCATGTGTTTTTTTTATAAAAGATGATGCATACTGCAAATGAGATCATTAGGCTGAAGGCTATTTTGTAGGAGGAGCTTAGGAGGTGTTTCAGCATGGATGTCAGTTACGATGTTGCGCTCATAGGCATGAATCAAGTTTTGGAGATGATTTACGGCAAGTATTAGGAATCATTTTAGTTATTGTATGGGTATCTACATATGCTGAAAGTGATGAATCAAAGTACGATCACTGATCTCGATGCCGGCCCCGATGGTAGATTTAGATATTTATTTGTGGCTCTTGGAGCTTGTAAAGCCGTGTTTGCTTTGTGCATGAGGCCTGTGATAGTCGTCGATGACACTCACCTTAAGGGGAAGAATAATGACATCTTATTTGTTGCAGTAACGAGGATGCAAATGAGCATGTGTACCATTTGGCTTTTGGGATTGGACTGATAGAGAATCACGAGTCTTGGTTATGGTTCCTTACCAGAGTCAGAAGCGCTTATGGTTGCATGCCGAACACCCTGAATGTATCTGATGCACATGTGTCGATTGAGCATGCCGTCAGCATCGTGTTTCTTGAAGCGTAACATGGTTTGTGCTACTATCATCTTAGTGGCAAGATCAAATGATTTGGGAAGACCACTGTTGGTTTGTTTCAAAAAGTTGCATACACATACAGGCAACACGAATACAATAGAACAATGGGTGCGATCCATGCGGCAAAGCCTAATGCATACGAGAAGCTGATGAGCGTTGGACCTGCTAAGTGGGCTCGATCGATGTGCTCAGTCTGAAGATATAACTTTCTAACTTCTAATGTAACTGAAAGCTTCAACCGAACATTATCGTGGGCTTGACATCTACCTATCTGCTCATGCGTGGAGGCAATGAGACTTGTTATGTAAGAATGGTTTGATCAAAGACGTCATAAAATAGCCTAAGAATATCATGAATTTCTTGCAGAGGTCAGACGAAAGTTGTAAGTGCAGATAGAGAGATCTCGTGCATATATAGTAAATCGTGTGAATGGTAATACATTTAAGGTTGTGACAAGTAGGAGGCCACTTATGGTTGATATGAATGCATGGACATGTGAGTGCATTGTGTCGTACATCATCGGTGTCACATCTCAGAGGAGGATGACCTCCACTGCTGCTCGATGATGAATCAGTGGGAGGCAGTCGGACACGCTTCCCCTTGTCGAGACGATGTCTGGGTGGTCTCGTAGCCGGCTCGCTCGGCTCGAACCTCTCATCCACCATAGAAGGTCCCGAATTCCGTGTAGATCGAGGACCGTGAACTTCCTCGATCACAACAAGTGGTGTCGGATGTTTCGCACGACGCTACTCGATTGGATTCCTCGTAGTAAGGCTCGTCAGTGGAGCATACTACACCGAGATCGGATTCGGGCACATGACAGACAGGATCCACAGTAGGTTTGTCTCGTCCTCTTCGAACTCTATGTTGGTCATATCATATACCTGCATCAAACACGAGCATTGTAAGAATATTAATTAACAAATAACAATATAAAATATAAATTAATATACATCTAATTATTAAATTACCTCCAAAGCCTTGCAGAAAGCGTGCAAATCATGCGTATTCGGGCTCTTCCGAAAATTCCATCGCAGGTATCTCGGATACAACTTGTCGCCTCCACGGGGCCTACCGGCGATCTGTCCTAACCCTGGAATCACCTCGAATCCCCATATCATAAATGCCCATGACGGACCGTAAAAATGGTACTTCTTATTTTTTGGAATCTTGATTAAATAATCACACCAAATTTGACTTGATTATTTAATCAAGCATTTGAGTGATTGAGGAGCATAAAAAATAACTAAATTCATAAGGAGCAAGAGGATTACGAATAAGAAGGTAGATATTTAAAGCTTATAATCATATCAATCTTATCACACAAACCAAATCACCCCTATAAAGATTATGGTTTATGGTTTTACTCGACATCAGTTTTAATAGTGTGTTAATTTTAATGGAAATATATAATGAGTACAATTTGGATCCATTTGATATATTATTTTAAAATGAGTCGTTAGTAAAGTGTAGATTCTAATTAATATATTGTTTGAATTGTTGTATGTAGTGTGCGATAATTTTTGTGAATAGAGATAGTATTTTTTTTTTTATATAAATACAAGCATGAACACGATTGTACTTTATAACAAGAATCATTCTTACTTTCTCGCATTAATCTTTCATTATTTAGATACATACATACACATATATAAGTACATGCATACAGCATACATACACATTGCATGAAGATAAGTTTTTCTCCTCACTGATATATATACATTCAAATAGATACAACACAATGCATGAAACCAAAGAAAATGATATAAATAAATAAGGATGTTGAAGTCAAATGACACTAACTAGCTAGTTAGGTCACTGGACGGCACATGATGTGCAAATTGATGATATAAATTAAATTAAATAAAGCTTCTACATTCTAAATGCCTGATTAGGAGCAAAACCTAATATATAGTTAATTAATGGTACACGAGATATAGAAAATTATTACTAACATCAGGGCCGGCCCTGAGAGGACCGAACGATCGCCCAGGGTCCTGAGTTGTCGGGGTCTCAAAAATTTAGATTCTCAATTTATAATATTAATATGTCTTAATAATTATGTATATTACTTAGTTCAATAGTCATAATATAATTTTATTAATCTTCATAGATTCAAGTTCAAATCTTGTTAACTACATTTTTATCAACTTGTTTAATTATAGATGTATCCCTTTTTAAATTTGGGTCATATATAAAATATAAAAAGTCTAACTATAATAAAATTGATAATTATAATAAATTTTTTAGAAGAATGCCAATTTATATAATAATACATATAAATATAAGCTTAAAATAAGAATTTTTTTTGCATTCATTTTTAAGATTTTCTTAGAGCATTTAAAGTTTAAGGCGAACTTTTTTTATTATACAATTATTTATAATATTTAATTTTAAAATAATATAAAATTTAAATTATTATTATTGTTGCTTCAAAATTTTTTACAAAATAAAAAAATTAATTAAATAAAATGATTA
Source organism: Leonotis leonurus (assembly GCA_026898415.1). Lineage (NCBI taxonomy): Eukaryota > Viridiplantae > Streptophyta > Magnoliopsida > Lamiales > Lamiaceae > Leonotis > Leonotis leonurus. Next base: position 1,543,859 of record JAPKLX010000066.1, on the reverse strand, counting down.
ATTATTTTTTAAAATAATATTTTCTTATTTACATATGATCTATTTTTATAATATTGCCTCATAGCTTTATTTTCAGCACCGGCCCCAACTAACATCTCACATGTATATGTATGTGATGGCATATTTCAGACATTAATGGATTTAAATTGGGAATATAAAAGAAGTGGGTACAGTCAATCTAAAAATTAATTTATTGAAGTTAATAATCGCCAATCAGCATTCATGCAGTGTCGGCCACCTATAATATATATATCAAATAAAAATGATTTTATATAAGTTAATCAAAAATAAATATTACATTATTTATATTAACAATATAAATTAAAAGATAATTTTAGTATATATTTTATTTAAAATATTTTATACCTAAAATTTGTTATTTTTTCTAACTATAATTTATTAATTAGGGTATAATTTAATAAAGATAAAAAATATAGATGATTCAAATTTATTTTTAATTAACATATTTTCATTATAATCATTTTTTATATATATATTATTCATTTCCGATCCATTAATTAATTAATTAATTAGTAGCAATACTGATGAGTGATGAGTGATCAGCAGGGTGGACGCACGAAAAATAAGTTAGTAGTAGCTGAATTTTAATGTATGAAATTAAGAAAAAATTGTTAGAGTAGGAGTTTTGTATAATTATTTGTTAAAAATCAATAATTTTATAATTGTATAAGTATGAAAATCTTTACAAAAATGTTTAGTAGGGCCTACTTGCGGCTTCTTACATCTGCCACTCATGAGTCATGAGTGTCCACACGAGTCAATAACCAACATGTGCACTCCATCAGACATCAGTATCAAATCCTTATTTGCCTTCTTCTATACTTTAATTTTGTCAATAAAGATGCATGACACCAAATTAATATATATATTTACTCTCATACTCCAATTTTATAACTGCAAATAATCATTAACCTTATTCTCTTTAAAACTCTTTATTAATCTATATATATTCAACTCTATATATAGTAAAACGATCATATCACAACAGTTCTAGCATATTATTGAGTTTTATTGAACTTTTTGTTTAACATTCATACACATTTTGATATTATTACTTAACTATTATAATGTAAATATAATTATGTTTTTATCTATCCGACGTATATATTTCCTTACCAAAATTGATCATCCTACGGCTCACCGCCAACCAGTGATGTGGCATGTCTTGTACATAAATATTATTTTTTTAATAAAATTTTATTAATATTCATTTTTTGACTATAGTTTGTTGATCATGATATAATTTAATATTATTCAATAAAAATTAATAAAAAATAAAAATTATAATGACTGTATACTGATGTGACATTGTTATATCAACCATAAATATATTAAACAGTATGTACCGCGGAACGCCCAAGGTGGACGATGAAAAGGCCCTATATAAAATTAATTTACATTGTTTTAGGAAAGAAATATGTCGTTCTTAGTTTTGGGAGGTAGGGAAAGTAAACTCTTGGGAGGTGATTGGTATGATGGAATGGAATAAGGTAGGAATGGAATGGAGTGTGGAATGGAATGAAGTGTGGAATGAAATGAAATTGTTAATCCATTCATATACTTGGTATGTATAAGGAATAAGAATGGAATGAAATGACAATTTATTTATTAATTTAATCCTTATAATTGATAACTACAAATAAAGTAAATAAATAAATTATATTTATATTGTAATGCGAAATCATACTTTTAATATTCCAAGTAAATTTATTATTATCATTTATGTTAAAAAAAATTGTCGAAATTCTCTATTTTTTCTTTATTTTTCAATTATTTTTATGGACCAAAATAATTCAAAAAATATATATATATTTCAATATAGGATATAAAACGTGGGGGTGAACATTCGGATACATGGTTCAATTTGTCTAAAAAATCAAACAAAACCAGATTAATAAAAATGGATCGAAAAAGATAGTTCAACCAAACAAAAAATTAACTAGACCAAACTAACAAAATTTATTTTGATTTAGTTCGATTTATCCAAATATTTTATTTCGTAACTTACTCCATTCAATTTTAAAATAATTAATTAAAAAAATAATCATTCATTTATATCTTCAATGGTTATCATGTACTAAAAAATTAAAAATCTAAATTAAAAATTATAATCACAATACTTAAATTATTAAAATATTCTCATATATCTTCAATAGTTTCAAATGATAATAAACATTATAAATTTATTGAATTTCATAGTTTGTAAATCTAGAAAAAATTAAAATAAAAATGAAGTGAATAAATTATCACATTTAATTTATTAAATAATTTTAAAATTTAAATTATATTATAAAATATAATAAAAATAATAAAATTATATATGATAAAATAATTTTATTTGATAAAAATAAATTATATTTTAATATTAAAAAATAATTCGATTTTTGTATATTCTTTTGATTTGGTTTTATCTAAATCCTATTCAAATCTAATTAGAATTTGATTTTGAAATAAAATCCAACCAATCAAATATTTGAGTTTGATTAATTTTGCTCACACCTACTAAACGTGTATGTTATGTTATAACTAGGGGTGTAATCGAATCGAACTGAACCGAACACTGTTAGGCTCGAGTTCGACTCGATTAAAAATTCGAAGGCTCGAGTTCGGTTCGAGTTTTGAAAATCAAACTTGAGTTCAGTTCGATAAATAAAAAATGAGCCCGAGTTCGGTTCGTAAATTATTCGATATAATAGTAAATTCGAACCCGAGCTCGAACTCGGCTCGAGTTCGTTAAATATTCGAGTTCGAGTTCGTTAAAAAACTCGTTTATTAAATTATTTTGTTAATATTATATATTTTTATATTATTTTGATAAATTCGTGAACTAGTTCGTATATAAAGTTCGTGAAATATTTGAAGTTCAACTCGTTTTTAAAGTTCATGAACAAACTCGTTAACAAAGTTCGTGAACTAATTGAAGCTCGGTTCATTAAATTATATTCGAACATGTTCGCGAATTTTTCGAACCGAATACCTTTAGGCTCGAGTTCGGCTCAAAAAATTATTCGAGCTCGGTTTGAGGCTCGAGTTCGGTTCGTTTAGTAAATGAACAAATTCGAAACGAACTTTTATCGAGCAGAGTTCTGAATAGTTCGCGAATAGTTTGGTTCACTTACACCCCTAGTTATAACAATCAAAAATAAAATCATATAGCAATAAAATCTAAATTAGAATGAAAATTTTAAATTATAAAATAACTCATTTTGCATAGCAAATAAATAATATCAAAAAATTTAAAAATATATAATTTATATCATTTAATGAATCTTTCTAATAATATATATTTTTATTAAAAACAATTTTTTAAATATTATAAAAAATTTAACATTTTTTTTGGTAGGGGAGAGGTGTGATGTATAGTAAAATTAACAAAATAATAAATGTTTTAATTAATTTTGTCTTAATGAAAAATAGCAAAAAAAAAATATTGAATAATTAGTTTGGAGCTTAGGAATGGCTAATACCTTTTATTAGAGAGGAATGACTAATACCTCTCCTAATGGAATGGTAATTTCAAACGGAATGTCGATTCCTAATCACAATACGAACCAAGCAAAGGAATGGAATGGAGGAAGGAATGGTCATTCCATTCCACCCTCCGTTCCATCATACCAATCACCTCCTTGGTACGTAGTTTGAGAAGTAATTAAAGAGAAAGTTGATTATATTTTTTCCCGTTTCGGACAAGTTTCTTTACACCGAAGTAGGCATATTTGAACTTCAAAAAAGTATGTTGATCATTGACGTCTGACCTTAAAAATCAAAACATTAATTTTGTGTTGATTAAAATTGAACTCGATCATACATATCTCATCATTAAAAGAAATATCCACCTTTAAAATAAATCCAAAATGGAGGAGGCATTATTATATATTCACGAGCCTGTCTTAATTTCCAAGTGAAAATTCACAACATACGATACGACAGTAAAAATAGGAAAAAAATTTAGTAGATGTTTTACCCGTTTGTCGTAGGGTTATAAATTATACTATTGATAGTGTATTATAGATAGGGGTTGGGTGCGGTTGTTGAGAAACAAAACCTGGAATCTCTATAAATATTTACTCAATTCAATCACTTCTTGTATCAAGTCTCCATCAACTTTATTTTTCACCTTTTTCTTATGAACCAACCTACCTATATTATTTATGAATTATTTTATTTTTATCTTTTAATTTTATTTTCTCATAGAGAATGAGATCACTAGGAAGTCAATCGGACCAAACCTTAGTGAAAGTTGTTGCTTTATTCAATTTGAGTTGAATCAGATTGATTTTTTTTTTTCGTATTTAAAATTTACAATTCTAATATTCGATTTTCAACTTATCAGACTAATCCACTTAGGATGATTATGAAAATGTTTAATTTATATGTATAAATTTTAATATTTTTGTATATATAAATGAAAATGTACAAAAGAAGATAAATTTTTTTAATGCATAGTCACGCCTCTTATTGATCTAATTTAAATACAATTAACTCTAAATAGAAAAATAATCATAAATTATGAAAACATATCTTAATTATTTTCACTATTTTCATCAAATTTAGTTAGTCCACTCAATTTTCGAGCTAGTAATATCATTTGTTAATATTGACGTCACACACTACAAGAAAAAATACTTTTAATGAAAGTAAAAAATACATTGTTTTGTCTTGATTTTTAATTAGAGAAGAAATAATAAGAGGTGGTGACAGTCGAAATGTTTTGTCATTAAAAGTCATTAGTGATGAAATTTTAACTTTTAACTACATTTTTTATTCTCACTAAAAACATTTTTCTCCAATTAATGAGGGTATATGTCTTTCATTAATACTTTCATCCCTAAAAATCTTTTCTCTTGTAGTGAGCGACAATTAGAAGAAATTAATTAAATATAAAAATAATTTTATAAAAAAGTATAGATTGGGAAGTTGCAGGGGGCACACGTGAAAATGCTGCGATGTACAATGCAAAGTACAGATTGGAAATGTGAATTTACAGGCAGTGAATTTGTGTTTTGAAGTACCAATCATGCATGGAATATTAATCAATCATATACTCACTCCGTCCACGAAGTAGCTTCCCATATTTCCTTATCGGTACGTCCACGAAGTAGCTTCCCACTTTACTTTCTATTTTTGGAAACCTCATACTCCACTCACTACTCAACACATCATCAATAATGTGGGCCCCATTCTCCACTAACTACACATTACTCCACTCACTACTCAACACATCATCAATTAAGTGGACCCCATTCTCCACTATCTACACAACACTCAATACATTTACACACTATCTACTAAAGTCAAACAATACATTAAAACCCGTGCCCGGTCAAAGTGGGAACGTATTTCGTGGATGGAGGGAGTATAAATTAAATGGTAATCAAGTGGTCGATATTCTACCCACTTTTGGTAATCAATCACAATTTCAATTGATTTTTACTTATTTATTTCTAATTTGTTTACTACCAAAGTTGAAATTACTAAGCGACCACAATTATGCGTGATCGATGATTATCCAAATCCTTCTATCTGCTGTAAAATTAGAATGACGATAATTCGTAAAAGTATAATTAATTAAAGAAACAAAAATCGGAATAAATATTTTCTTAAAAGAATGTGCTTTAGCTTTATAACTTTATCCATACGTGTAATATAATTAGTAGTTCAAATTATTTATTTTATTTTAAAAGCTTTTAAGGAGATTGGAAGGTCTTCTCAACGGTGCAAGAAAAAGATTGCCGAGATCAGCAAGTGACTCTAGCGAGGACCAATGATGCGTCCCTATAAATTTAACATTTTATTTAAAGAATTATGAATGTTTTTTTTTTCGAAAAGTGTGTCAAAATGATGAGATTACTAAATTGCCATAAAATCTATGCTTGACTCGGAATTTACTTTGCAAAGTAGCCATATTTTTTATTATTAAATTAATTCTGAAAATGACTAAAAGGGTATGGGATTAGTTTTGTTTGACTATGTGACCATTATTACTGTACTAGTGTAGTTTAGGTATTAATAGAAACGACAAAAAGATTGAAAGATTAAGCAAACTAAAAATGTTATCCATCTGTTAATAGTGGACGCTTACTAACCGGGATAAGAAGAGATATGCTTTGATAGATAAAAATAAGGGAGATATATGAAAAGTGCCCACTTCCATAACTAAAATTGAAATATACCCACTTTGTAAGTTTTCTATGAAAAATGCCCAAATCTATGTTGAACTTCCTAAATTGCCCTTAGTCATTTTTTGTTTTATATAAAATGTGTTAAAACCAATGCAATCATTGACAAAGAATTTGTTTAATCATGAGTTTGTGCAGTTATATAAAATGTATTAATCATTTTTTGTGTCGACTTCCTGGGATCAAATATGTTTATAGCTTGAAATATAAAATAATTAGATATATTTAACTATATTATATCGCAACTGAAATTTTAAATATTGTTAAATACTTCCTATATTATTGTTAAATATTGTTAAATGTATTAATCATTTTAAATTTTAACTATATTATATCGCAACTGAAATTTTAAATTTTAAATTTTATATAAAATGTATTAATCATTTTAAATACTAAATCATTGTTAAATATTGTTAAATATTTAACTATATTATATCGCAACTGAAATTTTAACTATATTTAAATACTTCCTAGGATCAAATTAATATGTTTATACTTCATATCTCTTATTGTTAAATATTTAACTATATTTAAATACTTACACTTCATTCATAAGTCTATCTCTTCCTTTCTCTTTTTTAAGTCTCTTTCTTCTCTCATCTCTCTAATTTCATAATATTACAAAATCTAATATATAATAAATTATAATTAGCAAGTGGTGCAGTACATGTAGTAAGTTGATGAATATGCATTAACATGTACTAAGATAATAACTAATTAAGAAAATAATTAAAATATATTAGATCAATAATATCATAATTGAGGAATAAGAATTAGATAGGGAGGAGAGAGAAGATGGAAGGGAGATAGAGAAAAGAGGAGAGTCAAGAGATGAGAGATAAATGCTATTAACACTTCATATCTCTTATTCTTATTGTTAGAAGAAAAGACGAGAGAGAGAGAGAGGGAGGTAGAAGAAAAGAGAAGAAGAGATAAGAAGAGAAGGAGAAAACAATATCGCGTGCTGATTTGGGTAAACAAAAGAGGTAATGCTAAATTTAAACCCGTAGTTTCAAAGAATAATGTGTTATGAGTTTGATGAGCTAAAACCCTGTCGCGAAAACATGCATTTTTCTAAAAACCCTGTCGTTATTTTTGCAAATACGACCTGTTTACATTCAAACGTCCTGATTTTATCATTTATACAAAGTGTGACGACAAAATTTTCATGATATAGCAAGTACTTAACATAAGAAGTTGACGGGAAAAAACAAACATAAAATCCGGTCGTGAAAATCAAAAACCCGGTCGTGGTGTGGCCGGATTTAACTATTCACGACCGGGTTTTAAGTTTCGTGATAAATAGTACGACCGGGTTTTTATATTTTAGCATTTTGATTATATTCTGATTCCAAATATGTAATTTATTTTTCAGATGGACGGATGGAAGTATATAAATGTAAGGTACAATGGGGTTTGGGAAGACAATGTGTACGTTGGCGGTAACGAATGGTCCACTCCTGTTACCATAGACCCTGATCGGATTGAAGATTTGAGGTACAATATACGACATATGCTGCATGATATTGGGTTGAGTACAAATTTTGAGATTTACCGCATATCTTCGTATGATGGTAGTAAACGTCGCATGTGTAATGATGATTCTTTCAATGCTTTGATTCGCGATGAGTGGAGTCCAGTGATGTATGTGGATATTATTAACGAGACACATGATGTGGGATCCTTATATAGAGGTTTGGATTTCATGGGGACGTCAGCATATAATACGCAGCAATATAGTACTCAAACTGAAGATGGTGGTGAGTTTGTTAATCAGACGCCAATAGCAGATTGATTTGGTGACATTAATATCGAAGAAGTTCCGTCTGGTTCATGGCGGGCATGGCCGCAATCTCCTGTATGAGCTCCTGTCAATGAAGATGATGCTCCGTCTAGTTCATGGCGGGCATGACCGCAATCTCCTATACGAGCTCCTGTCAATGAAGATGATGCTCCGTCTGGTTCGGTGCATAGAGATTGTGAAGATGATGACAGTGATGAAATTAATTCGGCAGCGTCAGAACCTGATGCATCAGATACAGATTTCGAGGAGAATATAAAGAAGTTTACTTTTGCTGATTGTGCTGCATGGATACGACAACATGGTGGTTTTGCTAGATTGATAGAAATGGTGCATCCAACACCAAACTTGCAGGTTGATGAAGAAGAGGAATTGGATCCAGATGAATTGGAAAATTGGTTGGTGCCTGTGATTCCATTGACAGATAGAGCTTCACTCGTGGCATGTGAACAAGACCCGAGCCAAATATCAGATTTAGAGAAAGGTGCCATATACGACACGAAGGATCAATTGATAGTTGCTGTGGGCATGTGGCACATGGAACGAGGCGTGCAATATAGAACATATAAGTCTGATAATACTCGACTAGTGCTTTTATGTTCACTTCCTGAGAAGAAATGCACTTTCGAGCTCCGTGCTTCTAGATCGGGTGATGATACAAATCAATCTTGGAGAGTTTACAAGTTTACTGATAAACATACGTGCATGATGGCATTCGACTACGTTCCTCCAACAAGAGTTAACTCAAAGATTGTGGCTACGTACTTTGC
>JAPKLX010000066.1:1465626-1535078 GCA_026898415.1 Leonotis leonurus | reverse complement strand
TTTATATGTTTTATTATGTTTTTCACCATATAAGTTATTATAACTATACCAATTTTATTTAATTCTCAAATCAATCTTTAAACCCGGATGGTTTTGTTCCCCAACACAAAAATCCGGACGGTTTGGTTCCCCCACATGAACCGTCCGGGTTTTCTATCTATGCTTTTATACTTCTTCTTTTTTTTAACTAAATAAATATCCTACAATTATTAACAACATTAATAATGAAATAAACGCTAAACATGTATTTATCGTACACAAATTAAATTAAATAAGTAAAGAATAATGAAATAAACCAATAACATAATAATCACATATAAATCAAAATTAAGATATATTTACATAAATCACATACAAATCATAATTAACAAATACAGTAAATAACTATATTTATCAAATATAAATTATAATTAACGATTTTGGAAAAATACCTCTTCTGTCATTGTTTTCCACGTGAAGTAAACAAGAAAAAATTGTAGCTCCGCTGCTTGTCGGGGCCTAAATAATTAAATCAAACTCAAGTGTTAAAATAATGAAAATGAAATTCAAATTTTCACAATAATAATTATCAGTTTTGCAAACCTCTTTCAAAGCTCTTTGAAAACCCGTGGACGTTAAACCCTTCTCTTTCAAACTTAATACCCCGTGGACCATAAACCTCTTTGAAGCACAGTGAATTGAAAATGAAAAGAATAAGGTGGGAGTATAAATCAATTGATGAAGCACTCACTTTCTCTCTCTCTCTTTGCAATACCCGACGAAAATGAAAAGAATAAGGTGAGAGTATATATATTGCAATACCCGGCCAAAATCAAAGCACTCACTCTCTCTCTCTCCTTCTTGATGTACGAAAAAGCTACCCTTTATCTCTTTTTCTTTCTATGAATGAGCTTAGGATTGACTATTACAATGTACGAAAAAGCTACCCTATGGCCGACACAACACTGCAGGGCTGACACAGGTGAGTCACTTTTCCAACTACCGAAGGCATCTTTCAGGCTGTACATATATGTGAGTTAAAATGTAAGGTTAGTTTAGTAAATTTGGGTATATTTCATGTAATTTTTACAATGTGGGCATTTTGCTTGTATATGTTATAGAATAGGGTATTTAACACAATTCTCCCTAAAAATAATATAAGTTAATCTAGTATTTATTAATTAGGATTAGCTTTATAAGATATCTCAAAGCCCGTGATTAAGGCTCTAATAAGGGATTATTTTCTTGATTTGTATCACATAGGGCTGTCAAAATTTATCGAAATAATGGTATACCGTACATGCCGTACCGAAAAATACCGTAAAATACCGAATATAAGGTATGTCGGAATTTTTGGTAAGGTATGATACCGTACCGAACTTTTCAATAAGATAAAGGTATAAGTTTTCGAAATACTGAGGTATACCGTCATATATCGTACCATAGTATATAATGAAAAAATTGGTATATATCATTGCTTCCGTATATATCAATATATATATATATGTGTATAATTATATGTGTATATATATATATTCAATTTTAATTATAATAAAATAGTTTATTTTTAACTAATGAATTATAGTTAATAAATATTAGTGACATATTACAAAATATGTGAGTTTATTGATAATTGAAAAGATTGAACAAAACATATTTTTTGTTACATAACTAAATAGTCATGATTTAATTATACTAAATTATTTTTTAATACTAGCTTCTCAATCTAAATAATTATAAATATAATTACAATAAAATAAAGATAATTATAATATAAAAGTGTGCTTAAAAATATAAGTGTTTTGTTGATCATATGACTATGTCTACTTGATTTTAAATATAATATAAGTTGTAATATATAATCAATGAAAATATACTTAATTTGTTACTCCTATAATATATCATGCATATATGACCAAATTAGTAAGTTTATGATTTATATATTTAAATACTACTTGTATAACAACATAATATTATAATTAGTTAATCTCTTAGTAATTAATTATTTAATATCAGTGGTTAATCTCGAAAATTATGTTATTATAAAAATAATATTAAATATATTTAAAAGATATTGGATGTTATTTAAGGTGTCGTTCATTATATTTATCTATGCGCATATTTTAAATAAATAAATTTTTATACCGTGAAAGAAAGGTATACCGAAGTAAGATAAGGTATACCGAAGTAAGGTAAGGTATATGTATGTAAAAATGTCATACCGAAAGTAAGGTATACCGAAAACTATTGTAAGGTAACGGTATGAGATTTTCCATACCGAAGGTAAAAGTAAGGTATAAGGTATGACGATTTTAGTAAGGTATACCATACCGTGATACCTAGTATCACATATCTAAAAGGATGGGATTAAAGTAATCTTAATGGAAATGATTATTCTAATTAATTATATCCTATATAGTAAATACTCCATAAAGGTGTGCATCATTTTTAATGATATCAATGTAAGTGGATGTAAGCGTGCAACATAAATATGTTTAAAAGAATCAACACCGTCAAAAGTAAATCATAATCCAATTGTAATCGGTGGTTTCAAAAATTATAATCATGTTAATTTTGAACTGTAACCATGTAGAGAAAAATTTCATAATAGTTTTAAAAATTCAGAATCATAAACCAGCTTTTCGGAATCGATACCTCAATTTTAAACGAATTTTATTTTATGTTATGTTATAAAGAGTCTTTTATAGTTTATAAGAATACACTAAAACTTATGAATACATCAATAAAGAAATAAAATAAAATTTAAACTTTAAATTTTGAAGTTGGAAACCTATAACACTTTGTGGTTTCATGTAATGATAGAACAATATTTTGTTTTATTTTGTAATGACTATAGTTTTAAAATTAACAAGTAGAAAGCCATTAAAAGTTTCAAAAGTTAAATTATAATAAGTATTATTACGTAATTAAAATAATTAGGATTTTATTTTTTTAAATATATTAGTAGTAATTTTTTGAACGGTTTGTAATCATAATCGATAATTTGGAATCATAATCAAAACTGCACTATACATTTTGATTTTGAACCGTGAGCTATCGCGACAACAATTTAATTCCAATTATGAGAATTTAGTGCTATATCTGACCTCTAATCAAACATATCAAATTATCATTTCTACCTAACCTCTAATCAAACATATCAAATTATCGTTTCGACCTGATAATCTAATAGAAAAGAAAGTATTAGTTAAGCTAAAATATATTAACGTTTTAAATTTTTTTTTATCCAAACCATTTATTTATTGAACTTTAATAATAATAATTGACATATTTTTATTATCTAAAAATTCTTTAAATCATAAATAATATTTCTATTCATTTTGATATGGAATAATATCATCATAACATATTAAAAGTTATTTACATCTAAAAGCATATGATAAGTAACATTAAGCGAGTTTGCTATCATAATAGCGTATATGCAATGCGTTTAATGGGTCTGACCCAGCAGAATCATGTCAGGACAAGAGATGCTTAGCTCTTACAAATCAGGATGACTCTACCTAGCAGAGCTCATTTAGTCTAGAGTGGGCCTCTTGGCTCGCTAGCCTTGGTCCAGGAAAGCCAATTTGTCCTATTATGAGTATGCTGGATGCGTGCTCTACTTAAGGAGAATACTGACATGTGGGTCTGACATGTCCAAAATAATTGCAGGTCACGTGAAAAAGCTCTAACAATATAGGAGAACCACTGCTGACGTGGCTCTACCGCATTGAAGATGATTTGATAATTTGTACTATGTCAGCAAAGGTTGTTTGTAATACTCCGTTCTTCTACTAGTATATATTCAAGGCCGGCCCTGAGCGAGGTCGAACCCGGGCGACCGCCCAAGGTCCCGAGTTGTCGGGGGCCCAAAAATATAGATTGTTTTATCCATTTTTAGTTTCGTTTCTCTCTATATTAGTTGTATAATGTTGATTATTGTCGTTCGAGTTGATGATTTAGTTCTCTATATGTTACATTGTAGGTAAAGATCGACAAAAAGGAGTTAACAAGTCTCGAGAAGAGAAACGAGACGAAAAGACGAAGAAAAGAAGAGAAATTGACTAAGGCCGAGCACAGGGGTAGTGAGCTCTACCTCCGTAGCGAGCGCTGGCTCGCAAAGATGGGGACAGACAGAGAGCAGGGGTAGCGACCGTTACCCCCTAGCGGCCGCTACCCCTTGCGTTTGGAAGAAAAGACAGAGAGGGGGGCTAGCGACCGCTACCCCCCTAGTGGCCGCTGGCCCCCTGTGTGAGAACTCAAGGCAGAGATCCAGGGTAACGAGCGCTACCCTGACGGGATTTCTTCCCCTATTTATACCTCCGCGCGTGATTTTTCATAGACACTTCTTTTTTATACTTTTAATTCTAGGGTTTAGACTACGAGAGAAAACACCATAGTATAGATTTCTCATTTTGTAGTTCGTTATTTTCAATTTCTCTTTGTGGATTCGTTCGTAATTCAAACCCGAAAATCATTTAATGCATTATTTACTTTTTAATCAGTGAGTTCTTATTATTTTCTTTATTGCTTTATGTTTTCCGTTCTTCGTGCTCTTTCCTTGACTAATTTCCAATTCGTTATTTCAAATCTATCGATCATGTTAATTAATCAATTCAAGGCATGTTTAAGTTTACTTTCTTTAATTCTTCGTTCTAAGACTTAAGAGTTTAATTGCCTTCTTTATTTTTGCCTAGATAATTTGTATTTTTATTCCTTAATTTTATTCGCCTAGATAAATCAATTAGAGTAGTTAAAAACCAAAACTTATATTTTTACTGTTTTCTGTTTAGTAACGTAGATAAAGCCCTGTTTAGCCTTACTTGAGAATACGACTAGGGTTAACTTATTAATCTATAATAAACTCGTTCTCTTGCGAGTAACTTAATAAAATAAGTTGAAACAAATTTTGGCGCCGTTGCCGGGGAGGCTTTAGGCATTGATTTGCGTTGCATTTTATTTTTCTATTATTTTTATTTTCGTTATATTTTTGCTGCCACAAGGTACGTTCGATCTTCTTTTGGTCTATGTATGCTAGGTCGCCGGAGCTTGAGACAAGAGTTGGTGCCCTACGTTGACAACATCAATAGAAGAGAAGTCGTGCTTGAGGAGCGGTATAGGGACGTCATCAATCTTACCTCATTATTCAAAGAAAAACTATTAATAATGGTCGAGGAAGAAGCTCGGAGACTTTTCCAGGCCAACCTATGGCATCACCGCATCCGCTATCGTACTCTCTGCTGCGGGAGGAACTATGAGCTGAAGCACAACTACATCAAGTCAATTTAGATTTGTTGTAGTTACTGGTTCTCTGCCAATATAAACAAGCCTCCTATTCATCAGGGAGATGTGTCACGGAGGAGGAGTAGCCTCCTATAAACACTCTACGGGCTACCGAACAAAGATGCACTCCTATTCATCAGGGAGTTCTGCACAGCTGTCCATTCTATCCCACTTCAAGGCCTAACCGAGGATGAGCTCCTAAGGAAGTGCTTCCCTTATTCACTCAAGGATAGGGAGAAGTCGTGGTGTCTCTCACTTCCAGCAAGATCTTTACCCAATTGGAAGGGTTTGAGTACTACGTTCCTGCTCAAGTATTATCCGAACCATAAGACGCAGCAGATTTGGCTATAGATTATGCAGTTCACTCAAGAGCTTGAAGAGCCTTTTCACGAGGCACTCGACAGATTCAGAGAGCTCGAGCAACAGTGTCCACACCATCAAATTATGTCAGAACTCCTGTGGCAGTTCTTCTACAATAGGTTGCAACACACCTATCAGTTCATAGTGGATACAGTGGCTGGAGGTAACATATCTGAGAAGACAGCCGACGAAGCAGTAGAGATCTTTGAGAGCGCCGAATAGCTCTGCATGGAAGGGGCCAAATCAAGGGCAATGATCGAACTTTCTGATGGAACCCGTATGAGGGGCTCACGAAATTCGCAGGATCCATAGTTTTAATTAACCATACAAATAATTAATTCTTAATATATAGGAGGATATAATAAAGCGGAAACTAGAATTATACCTCCTCCTACGCAAGTCCTCTGCTTGTGGAGAAGCGATTTAGATCGCTAGCAACGATCCGCAATCCACTCCGTTTGGATCTACAATCTTTAACTCCTCCAATCCGACCTTAAGAACTTCTATTCTATGACCCTACTATCTTCTAGAATATCATGTGGGCAAATCTATCTAGAAGTAAAGAGAAGAGAAGATGAAAATACACAGCGTGAAATACTGTATTATTTTCAAGAAAATAAGAGAATTAATCTCTTAAGGGGCGCCAATTTCTGGCTGCTAAGCGTGTAATACACGCTCCTTTCCTCTCTCTCTTCTCTTTATATAGTCTCTTGGGCTAGAATAGGGTTTCCAAGGAGAATGAATTAGATAACAAATAATAGATACTTTAATTCCCTCTTTATCTCTTGCAAGTTACAATAATAATTCAAATTTGAATTTGAATTAATTCTAAAATTAATGTGGGCTTGGAAAAATCCATAATTAGATTAAATTAATTTCCATGTCTCCTTTTGGGCCCAATTGAATTTAATTAATTGGTTGGCCCAACCTTTAGACTTAAATTAATTAATTTAAATTAAATTTTTCCCCAATTAATTACTCCATGTAAATGCAATAAAGAGCAATTCTATTATAAATATTTATCGACTCCACTATAGGATAAATATTGAACTCATCTTGATTCATTCGAATTACGGACGTAACCCTTTTGTTATTAATTATTTTCTCGTGTTTAAGATTTTCTAAATCCATTAATTAATTGAGTTTGCTGACAACTCACAATTAATTAATATATTTATTCGTGAGTGATTCGGTTCAGACCTTTAATATTACATATGGACTAAATTCTCAATCGGCCGGGTTTCTTATGTAATAAACTTTTCTGAACTCCTCACGCGGATTTAATCAACTCGTGTCACCGAGACGCGATTTTGTACTCCTGACAATTGAGTACTTCTGGCTAAGCTGACGACTACTACCCAAAACATCACTATTTAAAGTTACGAAAAACTCGCAAGCGTTGATGAATCAAAACAACGTATAATCAACTGCCTATACTAATGTCATCGTCACAGATTAAGAAATAAAATTAACTTTTTCCGAGATCTCTTGTTCTAAGTATC
Organism: Leonotis leonurus; assembly: GCA_026898415.1. Lineage (NCBI taxonomy): Eukaryota > Viridiplantae > Streptophyta > Magnoliopsida > Lamiales > Lamiaceae > Leonotis > Leonotis leonurus. The sequence continues at coordinate 1,527,951 of JAPKLX010000066.1, read as the reverse complement.
AACACATTAGAATTTATCTCACTGTGAAACCTCTCAATATGTATATGCAAAGCATGTGTAACCGCTTATACATACCGATATCATTCTGCGAGCTAAGGTCAGTCGCATCAAAATGATATCGCAGCCTTTACAGACTAGACTGTCCAAGTCTGTCTAGACTGTGACTTTATATTACAAAGGAGCTGACTGTGTTACCTTCCGCGATCATTGATCCACCACACAGTCTACAATTGTAATAAATGGACTTGTTCGCTATTCAATATATATATAATATATATGACATACCAATGATAGAAACATTTATTCTCATTAAAGTGCAATTGAAAAAAGGTTTGATACATCGTCCAAGCATAAAGCATGCTTTGAGGTATACAAACCCTAACACTTTCCTGCCCGACAAGCACCTCCACAGCAGTACTACACACTTCAGCATGGGTATTATCCACCACAACAGCCATATTATCCACCTCCACCGCATTATCAGCAGCACCATCTACCGCTGCCTCAGTTTCAGCAGCCGGCACCACAGTTCCAGCCACAGTTCTCACCTGCACTGCGAGCTGCTTAGCCCAAATCATCTCTAGAGTACAACCTTGCAGCTTCATGCAAGAGAGCAAACTGACTCCCGAGGCTCAAGAGTCTACTATCAAACATCTCGAGAGCCAAGTCGGGCAGATCTCAGGAGCAGTCAATCAGATGCAGCAGCAGCAGACTGGGAAGATACCAGGCCAAGGACACTCAGCGCAGCAGCTACAAGCCATTACTGTTCTACGTAGTGGCAAGCAAGTGGATAACAAGGTGGTTATGCCGGAGGATGAGCCAACTAGAGCTGAGGATGCCGAGGAAGGGAAGGAGTCGGAGCAGCCTGTCAGTCAATTGCACAAAATGGCAAACCCGTACAAATTGCCGCCTATTCCCTTTCCGAGCAGGCTAAAGAACAAGAAGCTTGAGAAGAAGTTTGCAGACTTCTAAAAGATGCTATCTCAAGTGCACATGAACTTGCCACTTCTCGACGTTATCCGCAATGTACCGGCGTACCTGAAATTCTTCAAGGAGCTAGCATCCAAGAAGAGGAGATTTGCATATGACAAGTCTGTCATGGTGTCCGAGGTAGACAGCTCTATCATGCAATAACTTATTCCTCAAAAGCTGTGAGATCCAGGTAGGTTCGTAATAACCATCGCTCTCGGGAATGGTAAGACTGTAACATGCATGCTTTATTTAGGTGCAAGTATTAATCTTATGCCTTACTCAATTTTTAAAGAATTAGAGTTAGGTGAATTGAAACCTACATGCACGAGTTTGCAGTTAGCTGATCGTTCCGTTAGATATCCTAGGGTATTATTGAGAATATCCTAGGGTGATGTGCATGAAAATGGGCGTGATCATACTTTATTGCTAGGTAGATCATTTATGGCGACTACTAACACTTTGATTGATGTTAAGAATGGTAATACTCATATGTCAGTGTTAGGAGATACAATTTCTTTTTCCGTGCATCAGCACAAAGCTATGCCTTCTGTGAGTTCTATTGAGGATTGTTCTTTCATTGATTCGATTGATGCTTTGGCCGAGATTTCTTTTGTGCAGGATTACAGTTTGGAGGAGATCTTCGAGGGATCGGCCGACATGGAGGAGAGACTCCGATTGGAGGCCCAGTTCGCGAAGCCACCTCCGTGCAGTTGGCGAATCCACCCGCACCTGAGAAATTGGAGTTGAAGGAGCTCCCAGCGAACCTGAAATACGTATTTCTCGAGGAGAACGAGCAGAAGCCAGTGATCATTTCGGCTCATCTTAATGATAACCAGCAGACTCAGTTGGTAGTTGTGCTGAAAAAGCACAAGCTGGCCTTCGGGTGGAGTCTAGAGGATATACGAGGCATCAGCCCGGTTATGTGCATGCACAAGATTCAACTCACCGATGATGTACTCCCGAAGAGGGATGGACAGCGGCGACTTAACCCCATCTTGATGGAGGTCGTGAAGAAAGAGATCTTTAAGCTTTTAGCTGAAGGGATCATCTATCCGATCGCCAACAGCGAATGGGTGAGTCCAGTCCATGTCGTGCCTAAGAAGGGCGGGGTCACGGTGATGATGAACCAAAAGAAGGAGCTTGTCCCTACCAGACCTGTCACCGGATGGAGGATGTGCATTGACTATCAGAAGCTCAATGCGGCTACGAAAAATGATCACTTTCCTTTACCCTTCATTGATCAGATGTTAGTTAAGCTTGCTGGTAATGACTACTTCTATTTTCTTGATGGTTTATCAGGTTACTACCAGATCGCGATCGACCCAGAGGATCAGATGATGACTGCATTTACTAGCCCTTTTGGGACGTATGCTTTCCGGAGGATGCTGTTTGGACTCTGCAATGCGCCAGGTACATTCCAGCGGTGTATGATGTCTATTTTTTTTGACATGATTAGTGACTTTGATGAGGTATTCATGGATGATTTTTCTGTTTTTGGCTCTTCTTTTGATAATTGTCTTGTAATAATTGATCGTGTGCTGGATCGTTGTGTTGAGACTTGTCTAACTTTAAGTTGGGAGAAGAGTCATTTTATGGTGCGTAGTGGTATTGTGCTAAGATATGTTGTGTCGAGTAAGGGTATTGAGGTTGATAAAGCTAAGGTAGAGGTGATTGAAAAATTACCTCCACCGATTGATGTTAAGGGAATTCGAAATTTCTTAGGACATGCTGGTTTTTATTATAGATTCATTAAGGATTTCTCTAAGATTTGTCAGCCTCTTTGTCGTTTACTTGCTTATGATACTGCTTTTTGATTTTGATGTCGACTGTCTTTCTGCATTTACTACTTTGAATGAGAAATTATGTAGTGTACTTGTAATTGTTGGTCCTGATTGGTGTGTCCCCTTTGAAATTATGTGTGATGCGTCTAACTTCGCTGTGGGTGTTGTTTTGGGTCAACGTGTTGACAAAATATTACGTGTTATCTATTATGCTAGCTCTACTTTGAATCCTGCTCAGATTAACTACACTACTACCGAAAATAAGATGTTAGCTGTAGTGTTTGCTCTTGATAAGTTTCGTGCTTATATTATTGGATCTAGAGTTATTATTCATAGTGATCATGCTGCATTGCGTTATCTGTTGACTAAGCCTCAGGCTAAGCCTCGTTTAATTCGTTGGGTTTTATTGTTACAAGAGTTTGATGTTGAGATTCGTGATAGAAAAGGGAGTGAGAACGCCATTGCCGATCATCTCTCCCGTTTAGAGCATGTTCTATCTCCTTCATCTCATGATTTAGTTACCGAGTCTTTTCCTTATGAGCATGCTTATAGTGTTACTCATGTGCCTTGGTTTACCGATATAGTTAATTATTTGTCTTGTGGCTAGTTAAGGCCTGACCTCACTTCCCAAGAAAGGAAGCATTTTCTCCATGTGTGCAGACAGTACTTTTGGGAAGATCCCTTTCTTTTCAAGCTCAAAAAAGACGAGGTAATTCGGAGATGTGTCGCGGAGGAGGTTCACATCTCCACCAAGCTCATTGTGGTGGTCACTTTGGAGGCCAAAAGACGACACATAAGGTTCTCCAGTCAGGTTTATTTTGGCCTACCTTATTTAGAGATGCACATGCTTATTATCTTTCTTGTGATAGATGTCAGCGGGTTGGCTCTATAGGTCGTAGGAATGAGATGCCTTTTAATAATGTGCTAGTAGTTGAAATTTTTGATGTATGGGGCATATATTTTATGGGTCCCTTTCCTAAGTCTCATGGATACGAGTATATTTTACTTGCTGTTGATTACGTGTCCAAGTGGGTTGAGGATATCCCCACTAGGACATGTGATTCTCACATTCTGCTTAAGTTCGTGTAGGAAATTTTTTTATGCAGGTTCGGTTTTCCACGTGCTATCATTAGCGATGGTGGAAAGCATTTCTACAGTAGCCTATTCGAGAGACTCATAAAGAAAAATAGGATCACGCATAAGATTGTAACCCAATATCATCCACATACGTCGGACCAAGCTGAGACGAGCAACTAGAAAATCAAGAATATCTTGGAGAAGATGGTTGAACCATCTAGGAAGGATTAGACGATTAAGTTGAACGATGCGCTTTGGGCGTACCCAATGGCATACAAGAGTGTTAATTAAATAAAACGATTAATTATTCCTCAAAATAATATTTTCTTATTTACATAGGACCTATTTTAATAATGTTTCCCCGGGCCTCTTTATCGTTAGGACTGGCCCTGTAAATATTACATAGTGTAAAAAAAAATTGAAGATAAATTTATCGTTAAATTGATTATCGTCTAAATAGTCGATAATAGTAGTTCTTATTCATGTGAACTTATTAAACGATATTTGGATTGAAGATCATTACCTGTTAAGTAAGTTATTTATGAGAATACAAAGTTTAGTTGAACTTTGCGTAATAAATTTTTATTCACAGATACGAAAATACAATTTATTTATATTCATTGAGTTAGAGATAACTGATTAATATCTTAGAGATAGATTATTTATGCAAAGAAATCTAGTAAGTTAGGGAATATAACAAGTCTTTAACACATTGTAATTCAAGAAATATGTGTTGCAAGAAAATCTTATATATATATATATATATATCTATTAACTAATACCTGGAAAATGTTACACAAAATTCAAATTTTGTGACAAGACAAAACAAATCCTTAGGTAAGATACATGCTTTACCACTGGCAAAAAGAGAGAGAGCCATACATGCCTTCAAAATACATACAAGTTGTTGCCTTGTAATAATTATAAATATTTCAATGAGACAAAAGTATTAAGAAAGAAGAGTAGTACTACAACGAAAAGATTTGAGAACTGCTATTTCAGAAAAGAAAATTTTGGAAAATAGAACACATGGCTCGGTAGAGTGCTACAGGATACAAGTAGAATACTACAGGTTACAGAAAAAGAAAGAAGAAAAGGACAAGACTTTGTGGAGAAATATCATCTTCAATTGTACTTAGAATCCTTGAGAATCTGCAAAAAAAAAAAGTTGTTAATATACATAGACATAGAATGCTTAATAGGAGACCTATTGCTAATAACTTTTCCAAAATCTTTCCAAAGCAGCCTATACAATCAGTCTAATCCAATCGTACACCCCAAGCACTTCATTACCAGTATATATACATAGAGGTTGTATAGGGAAAAACATTTAGATCTGCAAAATGCAACACTCTGAGTAATAGAAAGTGAGCAAGGAGGAGTCGTTCAACCATACGTCCCAATAGGAAGCCCCTCAACATTTCAAAGTGAGAAGAGAATAACACACTAAGGTTTCGACAAGAGACCGGATTTGAACCACGAGAACGAAGCATTTATTAGCCGAGACTAACCAGGTAGGCTTTCCTACACTATAAAAGTATGTGTGCATTACTTTAGAATGAAATATGTTGTTTTCAAAGTACTATCTTTCTATAAATGTTTCAATTTATGTATGATGTCTATATGTTTATTTATAATAGAATTCGGGTCCAAGTAGATTAGATATCTTACTCGGACTAGTGTACACAGTTGACCGTGAGTTATCTTAGCAGGTTGGCCGGTCCAGTATCCGTGGGAGGTGGCCACCTCTCCGGCATATAGAACTTCAGATATGGTTGATTACAAGGAACTTAGACTGATCAGTCGAACTTTAGATTTCTCAAAAGTGATTTAGTGAACATAGGTTACTTAGAGACAAAATCCCTATGTTTCACTCGAAATGGCATGACAGTTATATATGTATGAGTGCGTTTTCGGCATGTGTCTACTGAGTACTTTTGTACTCAACCCTGCATATATTTCTAAATGTGCAGATTGAGCCGTGATGGAAACGGAGTGCTCAGTGAAGCTTTGTCGGTCTCTTCTTTACGTTTCTAACTCTTGGGGGTTTGCATGTCTATATACATGTAAACTTAGACTAGATCCTATTTCTACTGCAGATATTCAGACTCATATGAAATCACATTCAATACTCTTGTATCTTGTGATATTCAGATCTTGATCAATGTGTTTTATATCAGTAAATCATTTGTCGATTTCTATAATACGAACATCTTTCCAATACAATATAATCTTGTTGTTAGCTATTGATGTTTCCCATTTCTATCACTGTTTTTTTAATCCCTTCCATAGTCACGATTTCCCCCACTTTGCTATTCTTATTAAAGTGCGGTTGTGACATAATGGTATCAGAGCATTTCTTGCCCTAAACCCAAGAGTTCTTTTTTCTAGTATTAGTCTAGTATTGATTCACTGGACTAGTTAAGTGTGTAGACAAAAGTTTAGCACTCCCGCATATCACACTCAACATGAAAGAGGTAAGTTGTTATTCCAAGAAGTTGAAAAGTTGAGATTTAAGAAATGAATGTATTTCTTTTTAGTTGGAGTTGAGATTTTAAAAGAATTTAACATATTCTTTTGAAGTGAAAAGAATGTACTCTTTTGAAGTGATCAATATCTGAATGTATTTCTTTTTTTAGTTCGAAGTTTGAAAAGAATGTATTCTTTTGATGTGAAATTTTATGTGTAAGGAATGAGCACTTTTTTCAAAGTCAAAGTTTTAAATGTTGAAAGAAATGAGCACACTCTTTTAAGGTGAGTTCATAATCAATGTAATGACAGTTAAGATTTTTTTCCCCTAATGAACATAGAATGCTTTAAGTTGTATGTTACATCTAAGAAATGAGAACATAGACAAGAACTTAGAACAACTATTGTAAGTTACTCGAAACATAAAATGAGAACAATGAAAAAGAAAAAGAGACAGGAAGAACCCATATAGGTGGGAATAGAGCTATCAAATTTGTCGGGCCAGGCCGGGCCGGCCCAGCCCAGCCCTTTACGGGCCACCGGGCCAAAAAGGCCCATATAATATTTTATTTTTAAATTAATAATTTTGTTGTCCAAATAAATTATTTAGAGTAATGAAACGACATCTACAAGGCTGCAATATTAGTGATATTTGATTTATTAATAGTTATAAAATTAAATATTATGTAAAAATTATTATCATCAAAATAAAATAAAGATGGAGAGTAATAAAAAAAAACACATGCTATTATTTTCCTAAAACAAAAGTTACAAAAAAAATAGCATAAAATTTAGTGAACCCTAAAATTAACTTTCTAAATATATACTTAATTACCAGGCCTAATTGGCCCATAACTTATAGGTTTTTTTGGCCCATGGCCCGTTTGGCCCGTCGGGCCACCGGGCCGGGTAATTTAGGCCCAGAATTTTTTGGGCCATCAAATTTTGAGCCCAACCCAACCCTAAATGCGGGTAGGTCGGGCCATTTTGGACCGGTTTTAACAGCTCTAGGTGGGAACAAGCAGGATAAAGACGAATGTCAATTACGAGGTTGAGATCAAGACAAGATCTTTTTCTTCGTAATATATCAAAATCGCAACAAGGATTTGATAAATTATCATTCCACTACTAGAATCTAAATAGAAATGAAACCGTTAATTTGGTTAATGAAGATTTATTTATCCTTTCAAAATAAATCTTAAATCGAGAATTTTCGAGAATTTTATAAAGACAATATAACATGCTAAAAGACCTAAAGAGGTATGATAATCAACTCTTAGCTATCAGTCTAAGTTGTAATGCAAGATTGATTATAAAATAATTTTCTCTCATGATATTATCAATGTGCGTTTTGAGAGTTTAAGTAGCAGTCTTTTTACTATATAGATGACAACAAATGATAAGACAAAAATGTGTCAAATTTTAGAATTGACTACATAAGGTTTGAGATTTTATGAGGACTAAATCGGAGGACCTCGATGAGTTACTTGAACTCTAATCCTATCTTGGGAGAGAGGCACGTCCAGTGGAGATGTCAGATATGAAGAGTATCAGACAACTACTTGTTATTTTGTCAAATGACCGACAATGGTGGGCAAGAAGATGTTGTCACTATCTCTATGTTTACCAAAGTTTTGTTTTTCCCATACAAGTCATGTCCTTGGTATTCATTGTTTGGGCCACAATTTTGGCATTCACCGTGTGTTGCCACTGGACCATGTAATTTTACAAACAATATAAGAATATTTTCCACACCCACCTTTTAGACATCGAGTATCCGTTTTTGTTCCACCCTTTTTCAAATGTGCCATCATTTTAGCTATTAGATCCAACATATGAGACATCTCAAATTTTCTAGGACTTCATGTCGTAAGAGAGTCAGGATCACATTTTGGGAGAATGTTCCCAACAATCACTTACTTTTGACAAAGGAGATCAAATGATTGATTTTCTTCAACAAGTGAGAGATATAATATATGAGGTTCAAGGACACATAGCTACGATAGAAGTTTTAGAGGAGAGTAGCATAGTTTAAGGAGGAACCTAAAAAAGAGCTAACCGATAGAAGAATATTAAGTAGCTGCCTGCAGGGTCATGAACTTAAGAATTAAGATTCCTATAGATGCATATATAGTTAACAAATATTTTTAGCTTATACTTCGAATCTTAAACACACTGAGGGGAAGTAATTTTGTTTCACTTTTGTAGTAAAAATGGTAATGCTTATGTCTGGAAGGTATTCTTTCGCATAATCATTCAGCTAGTTAGTTCTATGTTAAAGATAGTACGAAAGTTTTAATGGATGCTAACCTTGTATACACTTGTGATGATCCAAGTAACCGTTTGCGCCACCTAGGAACAAAGTTATCGATTTATTATCACAAGGATACTAAATAAGATCAAATAAAGACCATGTATAAGAATTGAGACCATAGCTATAAATGGTATTGCGGAGGTGGCATATTATAAGAGACTAATTACTAATAGAATACCGTGGAGAAGATTCAAATGCCCCAGAGGCAGAGGAAGAAGTCATAGGCACCAGGAGAAGAGGTAGGAAGGGTAGGCATGAAGGAAACCCCACTCCCCCCACCGCCTAAATAAATGATCGAATAACTATTTCTACGATTATGAACTTTAGAATGCAATCTAAGATTTTGGCATTACACAAATTGAGATAGTGCGTGACCTCGTTTTGTCTTCTCAGCAGACGGGGTCATCTAACTTTTGGTGAAATGCATGAAGGATTGTCTTACCTTAAAGCACTCCTCAGAACAACTCGACATTGATGTAACTACGCCAACACTAATACTCCACCAAACACAGACTTAAAACCATAAGATAAAGTGTATGTGGATGGATAATCAGAGTAAAACATCTTAGGATAATCGATGAAAAAGACAATCACATTCTCAAGCATGTAGAAAACAAATCATAAGCATCCAAAAGAGGGAACTATCAGCAGAAGTGCAACACATATCCTAAGTGCAATAGAGTGCACTATGGTATTCACTTATCTGGTAGTGACATGTGTCATGTCAAAACCAAAAAGGAACATACGTATAAAATTGCCTTACCCATCAATAGAGACACTTGTGAGATTTTGTTCACCTTAAGAATGAGCCACCACTCTCACTCATTCTTGCTATAACCTAATTATGAACTTAAGATCACTTAAAGTTTTAGCAAACAACCTTAGCTTTATCCCAATGAACGACATGGATAAAATCTTAAGAATGGATTGAATAGTTGAAAATCATGTCACGATCCTTTGTAACGAAGGAAAAATCTATTTTCGAGCCCCAAAATAGGAATCCACAAACTTGCCCAGGAGTACCTTAAACCGGAAAAAATGCGGTCATCTCAGCACTTCAAGCTAAGAAGCTAGTGAGGAGAAAGTTTTTTAGTCTACTTAGTATATTTGAGTGGAGAAGTAAATAGATAAAGGAAAATTGAAGGTATCGCCAGTGTATGGGAATACCTAGATGTATTTCCAAATGTAATGCTAGGGTTACCACCAGATAGACAATTAGGATTTACAATCGATCTAGCATCAAGATCAACATCGATATTTACAACACCTTGTAGAATGCCCCTTAAAGAGTTGGAGGAAACTCAATATACAACTCCAAGGGGTTTGGACTTAGGTTTTAATTAGCCTAATGTGTCACCTTGGGAAGCACATGTACTTTTTATGAAGGAGAATGATAAAACTTTGAAGGTGTGCATAGGTTATAGAGGTCGGAACAAACTAACACTCAAGAAGCAATATCCATTACTATGATAACGACTTGTTTGATCGATTTAAGGGAGAAAGTGTTTTATCAAAATTTGATTTAAGATCAGGATATCACCAATTGAAGATTCGACGGGAAGACATTCATAAAACAGTGTTTCAAACTCGATATGGTTGGTATGAATTAATAGTGATGCCATTCTACACCAGGGGTATTCATGGACCTAACGAACCATATGTATCACCCTTACCTTGTTAAGTTGTCTTGATCTTCAAAGATGATGTTCTTATTTACTCGAAGAGTGAAAAAAAAAGAACATGAGAAACATCTAAGTATCACCCTAGAAACCCTCATAAATGAGAAGTTCTATGCATAATTTAGGAAGTCTGAATTCTAGCTCCAGGAGGTAACTTTTATTAGACACATTGTGTCATCTGCAGGATTCAAGGTGGAACACGTCAAAATAGAAGTTGTGCAAGGATGCAAGTCGCCAACAAATTCCTAATTAACTCAAAAATTTCTTATGATTAGCTAGATATTGCGAGAGATTTATCGAGTGCTTCTCCAAGATAGCAAGACCAATGACACAACAACTATGGAAAGGAATCAAGTTCAAGTGACCCTTAGAATGTAAAACTAGTTTTTGACTATTAAAGAAAAAGTTGAAAATCACTCCAATACTAGCAGTCCCGGAACCGAGTAAGGAGTACTTAGTATACTAGGATGCATCTAAGAACCGAATAGGTTGTTTATTGATAAGAAAGTAATAGCAAATGCATCACGATGACTTAGGCGACACGAACTGAATTAACCAACTCATGATCTGGAACGAGCTTCCAAAAAGCATGCTTTGAAAGTTTAGATACCACCCCTACAAAGTTCGATGTAAAATATTCACATCTCATAAAAGTCTAAAGTACTTTTCCAGCAGAAGGACATCAACACGAAGCAAATAAGATGGATCGAATTAGTGAAGGATTATGACTGTGGAACAACTACCATATGGGCAAAGCTAATGTAGTAGATGATTTCTTAAGTCGTAAAACTTTCTCAAACTTCCATTCCTCCTGACTCAGGAGGAGGAACTTATAAATGAGGTTTGTAAAATGAAACTTGAATTTTTATCACCTCTGGAGGTAGTGGAGGAAAATTGAAAATTTTTGCCACCATGGTCATGGAGCCATGTGAGAAAGGTAGGGTTGTAGAGGCATAGAATAAAGGAAAAGAAATTGGAGAAGATACACTGGAAATAAGAAGGAATGACCTTGCGAACTATCAGGAAGAAGCAGACCACCCGCCCATAAAGTATAAAAATATATAGGAATCTAAAGGATAGATTTTGGTGAGACGATAAGAAGAAAGATATAGCATGTCTCTTTGCGAGATGCAAAGTTTTCAAACCACTGAAAAATTTACACCAACAACCCTAAGGGGAATGACAACATTTGGTAAATTTAAAGTAGAAGTAAGAGCACATTATCATAAATTTTGTGAGCAACCAAAACTATACGCAAAAAGAGACCAGTAAAATAAATGAAATCTATAAGGAAGATGGTAACCTATCATTCTACAGAACCCCTACAAGTTGCATTAGTTAGTAGATACATCTATGTCATCTATTACTCGATGCCATAAGAAACCTCTATGCAGTTAGGGAGTTGCTCCTACCTAACTATCTAGATAAAGGGAAACCAACCACACGTTACTTTATCAAATAAGTCTCTCTCTCTAACTCTACCTAACTGCACTCTCGCCAAGTCCAAGAGAGGAAATACCGTTATTTGACAAGTCGTCGAACGCCTCTTAAAATATTCCTATTCCCTAACTATATTAATCACTTGTGATTCAAACAAATTAGCATAGATAGATGATTGTGAGATTTTCATATGCACAGTGCGTTAGTGTTGATCACATTAAATCAAGACTAAAGATTATATCCAGATTATGGATGAGTCTTCAGAAAGAGTATATGCAAGATTAAATTTTAGTACCGCCTACAAACCAAAAAATTGATGGACAATCGAAAATAACAAGTCAAACCTTAGAGTACATGTTTAGAATTGTAGTACTCCACAGAAGAGTAAATATGAATCAGTACTATCATTTATTGAGTTTTCTTACAAAGAACCATAGGAATGAGATCTTATGAGGCTCTATATAGAAGAAAGTGTAGGTCACTGCTCCATTAAGACGAATTTGATAAAAGGAAATAATAGGCCCAAAATCGATAGCAAGACGATTAAAAAGAAGATAATTGGCCCAATGATAGTCAGATTAAGTGTTATTGATACACTAAGGTCTGGTTTGAGGACCATGTGATATTATAGAAAATGAAGATCATGTAGAATACATACTGGTGTGACGACCAATATTTAAAAATGTTCACAATATTATCTTTGTGTCATAACCTATAAAATACATGTCAGACACAATCACATTATCTCATTAGGGTGAGATGACTAGTAATTCAAAACTTAACTATGAAGAAAGAACTTAAACGAGTTTCGGTTGAAAGGTGCAACACTCGAATAAAATGATCAAGTAGTAAATGTGTTGTGGGAATGCCACGTATATGAGCTTGAGTACTAAATAAAGAAAAAATACTAGAGATTATTAGTAAAGATACATAAATTTCGGGACGAAATTTCTTTAAGAGGGGTAGAATGTAATACTCTATTCTTCTGCTAGTAATATTACATAGTGTAAAAAAAATAAAGATAAATTTGTCGTTAAATTAGATTATCGTCTAAATAGTCGATAATAATAGTTCTTATTCATGTGAACCTATTAAATGATATTTGGATTGATGATCATTACCTTTTAAGTAAGTGAAGGGCTCATTTTTCGTGCTCTTTTTATGTCTTGTTTTAGGTCTAGATCGAGTCATTTTTTCTTTATTTGTGTCGTATTTTGTGTCTTGGAGGACACCAATCTAGGGCTGGCAGGATGCAGGTCAAGTTGCAGGTCATCTCGAGAAAGAGGGAAGGTTATGCATGGAGCAGCTTGGGCAATCTGAAACTCAAAACAATGTACCGCTTGAGATCACGCTACAACCGCTGAGGGCAAGAGGAGTACGTTGACCAAGACAAGGAGACAGACTGAAGCAGTCGGGAGGGTAGAAGATGACAGGCAAGACGCGGGGATGCGCAACAGATTTCTTTCCTTCCGCAGAAAATGAAACATATCTCCCTTTCCTTCTACCAACGATTTGTGGAGGTTTGAGAATATTTCCTTCTACGCGTAAGATCTGATCGGGAAAGAAAGTTTGCCGGAACCCTAGCCACCAACACCACAAAAGTCCAAGCCCATGGAGACACTATTTATCCTTGTTCTTTACTTTTCGTATGAGTAGCTAGGTTTTTAAACTTGGCTTAGGAAAGATGAATTGAGTCCAAACTTATAACGTCTTGAGAGGTCTAACTATGCACATTGTTGATTTGGCGTGTTCCTAAAGTGCATGATTTGAATCCTATACAACTTGATCAAGTTCTCGGTGTTGTCTGGCCAGTAGCAGTCTTGGGCAAGATCAGGTTATAACTAAGAGCTAGAAATTCCAAGTGTTAGCGACTTCCTGCATGCCAGCCAGAGGGATCAACATGGTGATGTAGGTGGGGACACCATGGGACAGGCGTCTGAGATGGTGTGCCCATGGTTGTTGTGTTCCCCGCAAATGCTTATTTGGGTATACTGGAGTAAGCTTGATTCAGGAGAAATCTTGGGCAAGGGGGTAGGGAATGAGTAACCCTTACCCTCTGGGCTGAAATGGTATGTTGGGCGAGGCTTCGGTGGCTACGTGATGATTAAAAAGGGGGTTGTTTGAGTGATGCGTTTGGGTGGTAGGAGTAAAACCCCATTCTTACGCTCGCTTTTAACCAATGACATGTCAGTACAATGAACAACTTTGCACGATGATCAAGACATAAGTCAAGACTCAATGATTCTAACCCAAGTCAAGTTGCTTTCTCATTTAACTCTCTTAGTGTATTCTCTTCAGTTATTTACTTTTACAACATTTACTTTCTGCTTGATTACATTTCTTGTCCAAGGCAAGACCCGATTCAAAACCCCAAATTATGACATCGAGAGAGGAATCCACCAACTCCTTGTGGGATCGACCATGTACTTGCCACTAGCGGAACCTAGGGAAGAGTATATGATTATAAATTTATCTTGACCGGAGTGATAACGACTGAGTTTTGTTAGTAAATCATTTGTTGATTTCTATAATACGAACCTCTTTCCAATACAATATGATCTTGTCGTTAGCTATTGATTTTTCCCATTTCTATCACCGTTTCTTTAATCCCTTCTATAGTCACAATTTTCCCCACTTTGCTATCCTTAGTAAAGTGCGGTCGTGATATTGTTATCTTAGTGGTATGACTCTTTTACCCTCAATATATTAAGCTATATATACGCTATTCATTTTCATTTCTAAGGTTAGCTAAACTTAACTCTCATACTTACATACTACACTCATTCATTGCATTTTAAACACTCATGTCTATTACGAGCTGACTTGAGTGTCGGAGATTTTCTCCGGAAAACATCAATCATTCTCTGGTCTTGTTTTGCAGGCTCTGCCGGTGAATACAAGGCCCAACTATTTCAAGCGACTGATTTGACCCGTTGAATTCAAGGTATGAATTTTAAATCTCTTGAAGTCTTCATGCTCTTTCTTATTTATTTGTTTTGGATTGATTGAATAAATTTTAATACAACTTTCTTTGAAATCATTGTTATTATTATATTAATAATAAAATTTATTGATATTCATTTTTTTTCTCTCTCTTTTATACAACTTTTAGTTTTCATACAATGCATACATTATTGATTTGATTTTTACATATTCATCTATTTTAAAATTCAAATATTTTGAAATATTATATGTAATATGTATTTTGTGGGTCATTTGCTTCTTCTTTTTTTCCAAATAGTTGAACGAATTAAATGATCAGTGACCCAATAACTATTTTAGGAGATTGATTGATGTGCTTTTCAAAATATCACTATATATCTTAAACGTTATTCATGTAAAAAATAATATCAAAATTTCTATGATCGTCGAATCCACGAACTTTTGTGTCCCAATTATGGATACGTTGACACCGACAACAGTGCTATTCGTATATCCGACCAATTTATACAATCCAAATAAGTCAAGTCAGAGCAAAGGTAACTTTTTAGTGCTCAAAATATGGAGTACAAACTACTAGTAATTACAAATATAGGAGTATTGTTGACAAACAAAAGTATAAATGAGACTAGTTCGAAATTAGTACTTTTTTATATTTCACGATTATATCATACTTGTCTGCCATTACATCCTGCCTTGTCTTCACTCCCACCATTCACTCATGGACCTAGTTTTTATTAAATTTGACCTAATTTATGTGTGTGTGCGCGCGCCTTCTTAATATATTAACCAATATAATGGATTGAGTTTTGAATTGTGTGATTTCCTATTGAATTGCAATTTTTAGCAAACAACTATATTTAGAAAGTATAGAAGCTAATGAATTAAGTAGTATATATATGGGTGGTTTGGTTTATGTGATAGGATTAATAGGATTATAACTTTTAATCTCTATCTTCTAATCCATAATCCTCTATCTCCTTATGAATTTAGTCATTTTTTATATTCCTTAATCACTCAAATCCTTGATTAAATAATCAAGCCACATTTGGTGAGATTATATAATCAAGCATTTGAGTGATTAAAAGGCATAAAAATGGATTGAATTCATAAGGAGATGGATGATTATAGATAAAAAGGTAAATATTTAAGGCTTATAATTCTATCAATCCTATCACACAAACCAAACCACCCCATAATATTTTGGATTAATTATGGTCGACTTTTGATGCAATGAGACACTGAGGTATATATATTGAATTAAGAATTTATTTTTTCCATGTTTTTCCAACTCTTTTCCTTGTTAGGTTATATGTATTATTAATTGCTGGTAACATCCTTTGTAAAATGTAAGAAAAAATTACGAGTAAGATATATAGTAGTATTTCATTTTAGGACAGCATAGTAAATATACAAAGTCACATATCCTTAAACTGAACAAATAGGTGTCAGACAATTAGGTAAATGCAGGATGCGAGGAAAATTAGACAAATGTTGAAGACAAGATTTGAAGGGGCCGGCCATGTTCTATTCATCTTTTTTATATATAAAATCATTAAGGGCCCACAAATTATGGAATTAGATGCCCATAATTTAATTAGAGCCTAAATCAATCACTTTAAGCTACAGCCAAAGCAAAATGCTTTCCCATCAATTAAAATTAGATTGCTGGCCTAATTCAATTGACGTCGAAACATATATGGATTGGCCTCTATCTAATTTGATTCTTTTCACCTATCAAGGCAGTTAGGAGATCAATTCTGATCACTACTTATTTTAATCACTAATCACTTGCGCGAATCTCAGCAATCACTTGTTCTAATTCTACATATTGATCATTTTGAACTAAAAAAAAACTTTGGGGTGGAATATTGACATTATGTCGACTACCTTCACTTTCAATAGTTACACACAAGTTTATGGAACAGAGAAAGGCGGGATGTCCGTGGCGTGTACATGTCGGATGAACCAAATCCTCTTTGAATTTTATTTTTTCATTAGAAGGAGCTCGCACGTGTTCGTCAGTACCCCCCATAAATACTCCGCCGGTACTCTTTGACCACTAATTACTTGTATAAAAATTATAAGCTAGACCCATATCCCATCATGATCATGTCGAGCTTAGAAAGAAAAAGATTGCAACTGAATTACATACTAGAAAATATAGCATGCAACCCTCAATATGCATCAAGTATGAACTTCACAAATTACTTTGTATACATCACGCCCACGGGATGGGAGTCCGTTACGTATTGGTAGCACAATGAATCCACTAGCAAATTTAGTGCTCGCCATCGTTTTACTAAAAATAGTTAACCATGATGTTAGATAATTCATTGAAACTCATACTTATACTGTGTTAACATCCGTTACTTATTTGATGTGGGAGATCCCTACACTTGTAACGACCCGACGTTCGAACTAACAACTTATAACATCCCGCATGGAATAAGTAACACATGTCAAGACAATATAAATTTGTATTTCAATAGATTCTCTAGAAACGTGACTAATCATTTTTGGTAAAAGTAAAGACGAAAACCAAATTTGTTTTGTGCAGCCGGAACATAACGGTCTTCCACACCTAGGCCCGGAATGAAAATACAATTATATTATTTTAATTTCAGTTAAGGCTGATATATGATATAACTCGACTTAAATTTACTAGAGTCCGTCCTCAATATTGGTATCCAACTCTAAAAGGAGTCCAAGATATTCGAATAATTAAAGGAACATATAAATTAGCTGATTAAGTTGGATGGTTTATTTTGCTAGCCTAGCTAGAGTGGAAAGAAAAAGGAAAATGACACTCTGTATGTACGTGGCCTTTTGTTAGTGGCTACGGTTGCTCCAAACATTTTTTATTGGCATAATCTTTATTTAATTAACCCATTATATATATATATTATGAAATGATATAATATATTAATATGAGTATGTCTGAAATAATTTGAAAAATTGCAACTGCCCCCAACCTTTACTTTTGAAAGTGGGAAAAATAGGATATAAATATACCCCTCTTGCTAGGGTTAGGTTAAGGTGCTCTCAATTCAAAAATCAAATCAGTATTTTTGGCTTTTTACCTTTATCTCCAACCCCTTCCCTTGATTCCATTCTTGCAAAGAAAATATATTGCTCTTCTGTTACTTAATCAAATATGGAAAGCCATTCGTAAGCAGAAATTAATTCTGCTGACACATACTCACACTCACATACACACACACATATATATAGCAAAAGGATTATTCTTCAGAAATTAGGGTTCGACAATGAAGAAAAGGCAAGTGGTGATCCGAAAAGAAGCGTTCCATCGAAGCATGAGCAATCAAGTAGTTCAAACGGTGAGGTACGGCGAGTGCCAGAAGAATCATGCAGCCAATATCGGCGGCTACGCGGTGGACGGTTGCCGGGAATTCATGGCCAGCGGCGGAGAAGGAACCGCCGCCGCACTCAGCTGCGCCGCCTGCAGCTGCCACCGGAATTTCCACCGCCGGGAAGTGGAGACGGAAGTCGTCAGCGACAGTTCCTCCCCTTTTTGAGGACTTTAATTATTTCATCAGCATCATCATCATCATCATCGATCTATTATTCCAAGAATCAAGGATATCATTGAGCTAGATCAGATGCTTAAAGGTCTGTCTTCTTCTTTTCTTTTCTTTTCATTTTTGTTTGCCAAAAAGTATTTTCTGCGTTTCGGAAACTGGATTGATTGTTGTACGGATTGCTTGTACAAATGATTGGTTATAAATTTTACTCAGGAACTTGACATACTATTTTGCCAGAATGTGAAGGGAGACATATACTATCAAGTACTCCTACTAATTAATACTCTTCGCTGCCTTTTAGGCCTTTTGGGCTATATATATTTATTGGATAGAGCATCTATTATCACCCTACTTCAAATTGGTATCTCGTCATTGTCGCATCAACATCTGCCTCACTTTTTAATTACCTAAATATTTTTTCACTATATCTATATCTCATTTCTAATAGATCTCATTAATATAATATTAATTTTTAATGAATTCCACTATTATAATACTATTTTTTATGTATTGAACAATGTATTGAATTATTTTTTTATTCCTCTATCTAGATAGATATTTTGTTACCTCCACTTTCTAACTCTACCTCATTTCTCTATTCAACTATCCCTCTACTTCATTCACATCATCTTCTACCTTCTTTTCTACCAGTCATGGGAGATCTCTTAATTATTTGATGTAATCTGTCCGAATATAAATTAATTCCCTGTTTACTTTAATTTAGGGCCACTTGATGACATCTTTCCATTTTCATGAAGTGGGATTAATTTAGCTTATTTATGCGAAATTCGAACATGATCAACACTCAGCTGTGCTAGCTGATTAATTAAAAACCAGCAGTTTTTATATTAAATTTTATATCACTTGATTTTTACTAACACTAATGCAAATAGCTACACATCTAAAGTAAGTTATTTTATAAAATATGAAAATATTTAAATTTTCATTTAGGGTTTTATTATGCTAAATGTTAAAATACTCATTTTAATAAGTAAAAGATAAAAAATACTCGTTTAAAAATAAAAGATAAAAATAAATACTCATTTTATATGATAACACGAGGAAAATGGTCATGTGTTCATGTTATTCAAATTCAAAATAACTAAAATAACCTTAGAATATAGTTTAAATTTTCTTTTTCAGAATCTTTATTTTTTATTTTTTAATATTGTGTGACCAACCACACACACATTTTTAATTAATAAGTTTTCCAACGTTAATCAAACTAAACTCTTACTATAATTAGCCACTAATTTCTTTAATTCGCTTATATGCAGCCTCAAAACTGGCCAAATACCAATTAGAAGCTAGATTTTTTTAGCTGTAATTCATTGTAGAATAACATAAGCACAACTCTACCTTCTTTGCGGTGTTTTCCCATAAAAGGAATTAATGGAAAGTATAGAAATAGAAAGCCTTAATTTACTTAATTTCTTGGAAATTCTTGTCGCCACAAAATTATAATCAAAGCGATGAGATTCTCTGCTCGGATTCAACATGGAAATTACAAATTTTGAAATTCGAATATTATAAATATATTGGTTAATCAAATTCGAGTAAATACAGGTGTAATAGGCTGTTGTTGTTGCTGTTGCATAGATCTAAAATCCAGTTAAGGCATATAATAAAATAGGGTGGATTGGGTTTGGTTTGGAGCCTTTTGGGACTTTGAGGAACCAAAAGACAGGATGTGTAAGAATTCCAACTGTTCAACCAATATTTTAATTTCTCACCAAACTAATAGGAACCCAACATTTTATATAATTTGGTATCGAATCATCCATCCTTTAATAATATTAATATTGAAATTATTATTATAATTATCTTGTCCTTTTATTAATGAAGAACAAGATGAGGCCCACATATCTAATCATGTTTTCTGGCCACAATGCAGATTTCAAATTTGTTTAATCACGTAAAGTTGACTAAAGTTGATGCAAGCTTGCAGTAATATTATTTAACTCTAGTATCGATCATCCATCATCTTCTTGAATTTTTAACTAGTGGGACTTTTAGATGGATGGATGGATATATATATTTAACACTTTTAAAAGGTCCACAAAATTATAAAGACAAAGAAGAATAAATACGCTGCCCCCTTTGTTTTACTTGGTGACAATAAGTGGATTGGATTCATTGGAAGCTTTCAAATCAATTGTTTTCTTCATAAAATAATGAAATCGATCATTCAGCTTGAACTTGTGCTTTCGAAGCCCTTCATATATGATGTATGTATAGATGTTGATAAAACTTAATTAGTTTCATTTAAACCCCGTCTCAAGCAATTAAATAAAACATTTAATTTCTGAATATGTGGCATGCGACATAAGTGGACCATAGTTTCTTTCAAATAGGCCATGTACATATCTTGTTTCTTGAGTAATTGGAAACCAATAAACTAGTACTTAATATTTGGTAAGGGTTTGATTTCAATAGAAACAGAATGTAGCCTTGGGTACGCATGAATGATATTTAGTAAGAATTAAATGAATTTAGTGATAGAATAACGATGGAAAAGGAATGACCATTCTCTATTATCAAATTAGTCCAAGCTCAATGATACTTAGTAAGAATTAAATAAATTTATTAATAGAAAAAAGATGGAAAATGAATGATAATTTTGTAACTAAATGATATTATTATAATGAGAAAAAGATTAAGTTAGTCCAAGCTCACTGAATATATGCGTTCAAACCAGTCCAAAAAACCCACCATTATAGTGGGTCAGGACATAGGCCGAACTTGTTCTAAAAAAAATTGTCTAATAAAGGCCCATTTGAGATATAAAAAAAATTAAATTTTTTTTTTTGACATGAGTTGTGTTCGAGTTAGAACTTAAATCAAGGGAAATCTTCCGCACAATCCCCTTTTAATACTTTTGTTGAGTGCGTGTTGGCCCTTAATGTGTTTGGCCTGTGTAAGATTGCACTGATCCAGATCACTTGACAATTTTAAATCTACTTGTTGGTAGGGTTCACAAAAATAATTCAGACATTTAAATAATAACACACCGGTTTGAGAACGAGCTGGTTTGGCATAATATGTTGTCACCATTATTCGTTAGTTGTGCAAAAATAACTATTAAAAATTATATATATATATATATCGATTTTCTTAATTTATTTGACCCAATGAACCGAGGTTGGCCCGATCCAGTAAGACACGATCTAGCCAGCATGAAAAAGTTCAATAAGTTATTTTTATATATAAAAAACAAGAATATTCAATTAGATTTTAATTTCAATGACAATCTAGTAATTTAATTACAAATTAATTACGAAAATGTTCACCTGTCCGCAGCGGACGGGATTAATATGCCCACGACGACATGACATTCTTAGTAGATATATACTATAAAATATTTAATAAATATTTTATTAATTTTAAATTTACGAGTAGGGTTTATTGATTAGGGTACAATTTAAAATTATTAAATATAAAATAATTGATATATAAAAAAATTTAAAATTTATAGTGCCTCGTATGTTGATATGAGATCGTCATATCAATCGTATGCGCATTAAATTGTGCCCACCACGAACGGTGGAACGGTCCTCTTACTAATTAATAGATAATTATCATAAACCATAAATCTTTCAAAACACATTCAAACACACTTTAGCAGCTACTCTGGTTAGGTTTTGATAAATATATTTAGAAATTATGAGTAAAAAGTAGCAAAAATTAATTAATAAAATATAGGAAAAAGTAGCAAATAAGCCCTAAAGTAGACACCCTTATGTCGGATAACCCCCTATGATAAGGTTTTGTTCAAATCACTCCTCAACGTTTATAAGTTGCTGCAATTAGGCCCCCCGTTTCTAATGGCCGTCCATTTCCGTTAAGTGTTCTCACATGTATTTTGTCGAACATCTTGTGAGTGTTACTATATTTTGCAAGAAAAGGCTTGGATAACATCTTGCGGCCATACCATATGAATCTTGACCAACATGTTTGAGATTCATGACACGAGCAAGATTAAGAACATGCATTCCTCATTCATGTCCTTCCATGCATTCTTCATCTGCTTCCACAATTTCACTACAAGCTTCCATCTTTGAACACCATTTTTTCTCCATGTAACTTATCCAATGACCTACCATGTCGTCCATCGATCTACAAATAACCGATGCAGCTTGTAGAAAAGGTGGTTCACTTATGATCCAATCAAAATCTTGTTTTGTAACAGAATGATCTCTCATTCCAACTAAAGAAGTAACATCATGTAGGCACCAGATACAAGTCTTAATTTCATGTACTCATCCATCTTTGGAAAATACTTGCTATAACACCACTTCGCATCTTCCATATATGCCCTCACCAATTTTATCATCTGCATTATTCATTATAATTTTATAACATAATTAACTCACATACATATGATCACACACACACACACACACATATATATATATATGAGATATATGTACCTCTTGTTTTGCACATGAACTATATAGGATTGACCTTGTTTTGCTATTTCTTGTTCCATTTTTGCATAAACAATCAAAAGAGCTTCATTGTTTATTCTCTTGTATGGTGGCAATTCATCTACACCATTGATATCTCATCTGATATATATGTTGGATACAAATAAACAATATCGATCACATATAAGATACTACTCTCATCACTTCCATCACCATCAAAGATATTATCCAATCTTTTTCTTGCAAAACATAGTAACAATCGCAAGATGTTTGACAATATACCTGTGAGAGGTCTTTAACGGAGATAAACGGCCGTTAAAAACGGGGGGGCTAATTGCAGCAACTTATAAACGTTGGAGGTTAATTTGAACTAAACCTTATCATAAGAGGTTATCCTCCATAGGGGTGTCTAGCTACCTTAAGGGTTTGTTTGCTACTTTTTCCTAAAATATAAATTAATTTTTTTGCTTTTCTCAGTTCTACTCGGGACCGATCGTGTTGAATCTATTCCTAAAATGCTTATGAAACTGAGAACTGATTTCAACATCTAAATTGTAAAATTCAATTCTAGATACTAAAATAATCGACGTTTCTGATTTAATTACATTTGAAATCGAGAACCGGAAACCGTTTGCTCACCCCTAGAAATGAATGATATTTTTTGGTAGTTATAGATCCTTATTTATATCCTTTCCTTCCTTCCAGCAATTCATTTTTTCTTACGAATGATCCAAATACTCTTCAAATTACATTTTTTAACGCAATCCTTATCAAAGTAGATAAAAGATTTATTAACGGAGAGAGTATATATTTATATTATATTAATTATTCATATTTATAGTATTCCTCTTGTGATATCTTCGTATTAGCAATAAATTTTTATTAATTTATATATGAATATTTATTATGAAATTATATTTATTGTGAAATTCAATTAAATATATAAATTAATAAAATATTTATAATATATAAAAATGGTGGTTTAATTATATATCACAAGTTCATGATTCACGTGTTTATTTTATACATTTAAAATAAAGTAAAGCATAATTTTGGTCAAACTTAATATAAATAGTGAACCCAAATCCTATTATGTTGAGTATTAACATTACTATCTTTAGGTTAACAAATGCACACAGTAGTTTTCGATCTTTTTATTATAATATTGATGTCTTCAGAAAGTACAATATTATGTCCATGAATTTCACTAACCGAAGCCCCTGAATGAAAGAGCAATTGCAAATTTTAGATGTTTAGATCGATGATAGATATTTTATTTAATTTATTTCACCTTTCTTTTCCACACTTGGAAGTTAAAAACACTTAACATTATTTTATTGTCCGATTTTTGGTAATAAAAAAAACCTACCTTTTATTGTATATATTTTAGTGTGCGGACATGACTTTCCTTGTTCTAATTTTTACCTTACGTAAGTTCAATTAGCATTACAATTTATTATAAAATAGACTTGCTTTCAAAACCCCACACTTTTTTAGTTGGTATTTTGTACGTAGAGACTGTATATATATAGGCTTAACTATCAATTCCAAATGTGCTTTTCAATTTGTAACGATATACTAGTCTTACCCTATGCATGACTTGTCCGTGTGTCCTGTCTAGAGTTATCAAAATCACCGAGCCGGACTTACCCAGCCCGATCCGTCGGGTCTTTTGAAAAGTTGAAGTCCGCTCAAGCCCGCCTGAAAAATTTCGGCCTAAAAATATGAGGCCCAACCTGACCCTATATGGTCTATTGGGAGAGCGGGCTTTACCTACCCGATTATTATAATATATAATTTTAATTTTAATAAATTTTAATATAATAAATTATTTATTTAATTTCTATAATAAAATTTTATTTAATAATTATTTTTGTCTCTAAACAAAAAAGATTGTAAATAAATTAGTTTAATTTTAATGACTTAATGTTATAATTCATAATATTTTAATTAAAAATAAATATAAATAATATTTATAATGAACTGACTTTTTAAGCTCAAAACTCCGGACTTTTTGAGCCCAAAATCCCATAGGCTCGTGGGGTTATTTGGACAGGCTTTTTAAGCCCAATTTTTTTCGGGCCTCAATTTTCAAAGCGACCCAAATCCCGGGTACCTTGGGCGGGCGGGGTGAGACGGGGTGGACCCATTTTGAAACCTCTAGTCCTGCCTTAATATGTCTGATTTAGCATAGTTTATGGCATGTTTAGTTGTTGTAATCATGTGACTTGAATAAAAATATATTTATTATGTCTTTCTTTGCTAAAATCGTTAAAACAAAATGATGACGAGCAATTGCAAATTAATTTAGTATAACCTTAATTATAATATGCAGCAGAAGCTAGTTACTACAAATCAATACTGACCATCCAAACAAAAAAGACTAGTACGGAAAATTATAGTGATTCTATGAAAGATCCAACTTTTATAATAATGTACATTCATACAATTAAAAATGTTATCACGTGCATAATTATAATTAAACATATGGTTATGAACTGTATCATCCCAAACACGTACATATGTATATATATATAGGGAGTGGTTCCAATAAAAAGGAACAATAAAGTATAAAATAGGAAGTAATCTCGTCCATAGATTTTCATCAACGGACGGATGTGATTACATCTCATATTTTTAAAAATCTGGAGAAGACGGTGCATTTCCACCAATTGAACAATGCACGAGGGTTATTTAAGTAAATTCCTAAATGGCGGTTTTTTCAATTGAATCAATACACAATCATTCTACAAACATTAATTACGTGAATAGAAAATGAAGTTATCATCTTCCATACACAACCACAACAAATCTGCTAACCTCTGCACAAAAATCTCCATACACGACTCTCAACCATGCAAATCAAAAGAGGAAGAAGGTCATTGCGTCTCAATGTAGAAGAAGTGGTGTTGGTTTTAATTTTTCTCGCGATCTACGGCCGTTCGTTTGCGATTCTGTGCACGTCGATCTGGTGGTACTTCGCTCCGACGATATCCGGATGTAGCACGGCGGCGGCTGGTGGTGGTGGTGAGAGGAAGTAATTATCAATGCAACAATTTAACTGTAACTGAAGTAATGCAAAATCGTAGTCTGGTCCAATGCAAATTGTTTAATTCCGTAATGCAACAATGATAATATACCAACAATGAAACAAAGTAATTATCAATGCAGCAATGTAACTGAATTAATGCAAAACTATATACTGGTTCAATGCAAATTGTTCATTTCCGTAATGCAACAATGATAATATACCAACAATGTAACTGAATCTCATTTAATTGATGAATATGTGTTAAATTCGTGTTAAATTCGTAGTAAATTCATAAAAATGTGTTAAAATCGTCACGTATATATTACACTGGAGTTATGTTCTATGTTCTAACGCAAAATATCAATCACTTTGATATTTACAATGCACACATCTATATATAACAGTGCAGAACTTGTTATTTGACAATTCAATTATACAAACATGTATACTGATCTTCCACCAAACCACAATCAGACTGCATTTCACTACTCTCAATCGTCGGTTTGATTTTTATTCACGTTCAATCGCTGCTAATATTATGTGTTAATTTGGTATTAAATTCACAAATCTCATAAATAAGGTAATTCAATCTCTCTACTTATGAGAATTGGCGGTTATGGCAATTCCCTTTATTAAGCATCACGTAATGCAGTTATGCAACAAACATAATCTCTCTCATGTTTCAATTTTACTAATATACCCTTCCGCCAATTTTTTTAATTATTTTAAAACATTAATTCACAACCGTTAGATGATGCAAATCAATGGATAGGATTGTTTCCTATTTTATACCTTAATGTTCCTTTTTATTTGAAATCCCACCTATATATATATATATATCCTCAAATAGCCACTTCAAATTATCACACATTAAAAGAAAAGTGTTTATGAATATTATTTCTCTCGCTTGATAGTGCAACATATATAGTGAGACTAAAAATTGAGGCATTAATTTGCAAAATTATACACGCAAACGCATATATATGTGTGAGAGAGAGAGAGAGTGTGCTTGAAGGAAAAAAAGAGAATGAAAAAAAGAGAGAAATGAAGGTAGGCATGTGTTGAAGAAGACAAGAATGGGGAGAGGAGAGGGGCATCTTATTAATCTTAGTATAAGCTCATCATGTGCGTGCATACGATGCCTGCACATGTCTTCTGCCTCTTACTATTGTTGGAATTATGTTTGGTCAAGAATATTTGATCCATTGTTAATGCTATATATATTAAGATTGATTTACGTTTTAAGTAGATAATTATGGTAGTATATCAACATTCTCTAAACCAGTTATCAATTAGTGAGAAATAGTAAATTAGAGTTGTCACTTGTTATATATAGTTATAACCCTTATGGATTAGACTCGAGTTTAGTTTGGACTAACCTAAAAGATCTTATTCGATAATTTTTTCGGGATCAAATAGATGTGGTCTAACTAAGTTGAGTTTGTAAGTGTACAAAGGGGGATTTGGATACATTTTCGAACTAAATTAAGTGGATAAATGTGTCAAGATATAACCTTCATAAATGTCACCACTGTCGTGATAATGTTAAACCTGACATTGATTTCAGCATTAACTCTAAAGGTAGGAGTTTTCTGCATTCTGTATTCGTTATTGAGTCCATTATCGAGAGTCCTCGCCACATTTCAGTTCGTCGGATAGCTCAGTGATTTGTGGTGCTGCTTAAATTAAGATGAAACTATTTTATCTTTGAGGAAAACAAGCCTGATCCTAGAACACTACCGGAGACCGGAATGTATCTCCTCTTGCTGATAGAAAACTCATTGACTCGATTATTTCAATTTTACTTAATTAGTGTATTTTGCATTAAATTTTAATTACATGTTATTTTTCTTAGTGGTCATTATAAATTTTACTCTCACTCTTACTCTCTTGATGCTTCCAGTTATTGTCAGCTCCTGGAATAGTTTTTAATTTTACCGCCGACCATATATGATATGATAAGGGCAGTGGCCTATTCAATATTCACCAATCATCATATTTTTTGAAATTTTGAAGAATGTCAAAATCGTTGGAAGAATTTTGGAACTATAAATATGAAGAATATAGCTCGGTCCTTTAAGAGATATCGGGAGGGTAGGCTTTATTTGTCGGATTAATATAATATATGTTTTAATATATAATAAATTTAATAATTTTTTAATTATTTTAATAAATATTTATAGAACAATTATTTTACTAATAAAAATATTATAAATAAAATACTTTAATTTTAGTGATTTAAAGTTATAGAGTAATATATAGTATTTTGATTAAAAATATATACATAACATAAATATTATTTATAACAGGAGAATTTTTTAAAGCCGGTGAGTCCTGAGTTTTTTTTGGATGGACTTTTCAGAACTTATTTTATTGATTCTCAATTTTTAAAGTACAACCTGACCCAATTCTCGATTATATTGGGCGGGCAGATCGGCCCTCGATTTCATGTATCATAACTAATTAGAATTTTATCCGACGGTACGATGCACGAATAATTATTATAATTCAATAAAATAAAGATTGGTAAGTATAATTAATTTGACATAGTAGATGTTCAAATTTTAAGAAATTGTGTGGTTTTTAAAATGACAATGATTTATATACACACATTTTGATTTTTATATAAAAATAATTTTTATATGAAAAATGAAACATTATTTTTAATTATCAATTTTAATAAATTAATAGTTATAATTTTTTATATTTACTAATTATTATTTTAAAAAACTTTTATATTCCTATAATAATAAAATTATTCAATAAAATTCAAATCAAATTCAATTTATTTTTATTACTTTGGTCTTGGTCTGAATACAAAGTTGGCACTCAATCTTAATGATTTAAAATATATAGTATATATTTTATATATACACGATATAATTTAAACCTAATTACTCCCTCCGTTTTTTAATAAGTGTCAATTTTACTAAATCACACGTACCAATAAAATGAAAATTTTACTTATATACCCTTTATTGAATAGCATAATAAATACATTCATACAAATAATATCAAATTTCAATAAGTAATAAATAAAGGCAAAATTGAAAGATTGTCATAAATATACTCTAAAATTTTAAAATAGGACATTTATTTAGAAACAAGAAAAAAAATGAAATATGACACTTATTAAAAATGGAGGGAGTATGTCATAAATGATCCATGATTATAAATTAATGACCTCACTCGTGTGACGTGTCACTCGGATAACCTTTAATATGTGTGCTAATGGTTGTATATATATAACTGGATAGTGGATATTATCTTTTTTTTTTTGTGTTTGTGATCATTTCTTTTGTATCATAAGATATTTATATGATAAAAAGTGAAATTTGAAGAGGTGACACGTGTTGAGTAGAAAATAGGATTGCTACGTGTTTGAAAACATGTAGAAGGCAAAATTTAGGATTAAGATTCTACACATTTTCTCATGTGCAAATAAAAATCAGTACATCTACAAGAAACAAAACAATAGTAAAAATTCTTCAATCATTTATATTATTGTTTTAACGGAAAATAAAATTGGCAATAACAAAAAGAGGAAGAATAAAGCAAACCGTAAAAATGAACAAATATCCGAAAACACAAACAAATTAAGAAGAATTCAGTCTTTATGCACATTAAAACTGCTCCAACGGAAACTAACACGTTACCTCACAAAATTGAGAAAAAAAAATTTAAAACTCACAATGTTCAATGCCTTTCAACCAATTCTTACCCAGTACCCAGTAAAAAAAAAACAAAAAATCGATTATTGATTGATAGCACCGACAAATCCTAGAACGGCAAGACGGGATTGGACCGACAATAAAATAGCTTCTTGACTCCCCCTTAAAAATTGCTCTATAGATTTGTAAAAGGATTTTGAAAATTTCCTAAATTTGACAGTTAAACGCAGTGAAAAAGGGAGACGCATGGAATAGAAGACAAAACAGTGGCGCTGTGAAACTCTTGGCGACGAATGTTACGGCGACAGAGTATGCGCTTGAGAGAGTAGAATGTGGAGGGGGCGTTGAGATACATAAATATATTGTTTGGCAAGGGGTGTGTTCTTTCAAAAGGCTTTTAACATTTATCGGTAAAAAAATGTGTATTATTTTACAAGGTTCTTACAAAAAATTGTCAAATAAATTTTGTTTTTATATATTAGTATAGATTATCATTTTAATTACTGTATTGTCATTTTTTATAATATAATTAATCATAATTAATAATTAATTAAAAGAGTTAATTATAAATAATAGTCATATAAGATTGTGAAAAATAAATACTAACCATCAATATAATATTATATAAATTCTAGTCATTTTTTTATTTTTGGGACAAAAATACCCTTTTAAATAATCCCTACCGTATTCACGCATTATAGGTATGAATGATAGATTTATGAATGGTATGATTTTAATGATTTATACCATTCATACATGATTTGTATGAATAATATTATACAAGTATGAAGAGTATGAATCATATCTAGCAAGCGAGATTCATACTCAAAAGTCTAAAAAACAAAAATTTGTCGGTTAAAGAAACTTCATCACCACCAATACCACCATTAAAATTTATTTCACAACCAAAATCGATACCACAGCAATAATCAACACACCACTAAAAATATTAAATTATCAAAATCAAAAATCAAACCACACCAACAAAAAAATTCAAACAAATAATATTTAGATATTGTGTATGAATTAATTATATGATTTTAGTGCTTCATATCATTCATACGTGAATTGTATTAATATTACTACATATGTATGAAGAACATAAATCATACCTACCAAGCGGGATTCATACTCAAATTGTTAAAAAATAAAAAATATGTCGGTTATTTTACAAGGGTATTTATGACAATTTACAATAAAAATGGCTATAATTTATATAATGTTATGTTAGTGGTTACTATTTATCTTTCACAAATCTTATTTGGCTAGTTTGTATTTTCCTTCTAATTAAAATATAAATTTTTAAAAATTATATTTCTTATTTTTGAATTTATGAACTCTAAAAATTAATTAAAATGATATTAAATATTCAAAAATAATTTTATACTTTATTTGAATTAGATGACCCCTAATATTATTATATATAAAGCTAAAGTAAAGCACATTAAATTGAAACTAAAAAATACAATAAAATAATTAATTTAAATTTAATTATGAAATACAGAAAGTAAGCCACTAAATATTATTCATTTAATGACATAATATGATATATGTGGTTTCACCAGACTAAATTGACTAATAAATCAACAAACTTATTAATTATTTAAATAATTATATACTCCCTACGTCCACAAAAATGCTTCCTAGTTTGACCCGGTGCGGGTTTTTATGTAGTGCTTTGACTTTTAATGATGATATGTAGTTAGTGGAGTTTGAGTCCTACTTAATATAGTGTTTTAAATTGTGTTGTGTGTAGTTAGTGGATGTTGGGTCCCACTTAATGTATTATATTAAATTGAGTTGTGTGTAGATAGTGTGGTGGGTCCACTTTCCATAAATGGAAAGTTGAATTAGGAAGCTTTTTTGTGGACGGACTAAAATGGCAAATTAGGAAGCTTTTTCGTGGACGGAGGGAGTATATAATAAGCTATATAATTTATGTAGTTTTTGAGGTCTTCATTTTTATTTTGTGTTTAGACTTTTAGATTTTTATGAAAAAATTGATGAGTTAGAAAAAAAAAGAGAGAATCTATATTTTCCATTTATGTAGAATTAATAGTTAATATTCATTAAATTTAATTTATATAATTTCCAATATTAATGTAATGCCCCGCATTTTTTTTCTATTAGAATTGTCTGGTATTAGATCATTCGTGTTAATTAAATTTCATTGGTGAATCTATTATCAATTATTAGGTTGATAATATTATCTCCTCTATTGTCTAAATTGATTAATTCAATTTAAATCTCATCATAAAATGAGATCGTGAGATGAGATCAAAGTCTTAAGTGTTTAATATTAGATGATCTTATCATTTAATTAACATCAAAAAGGCCTATGATCGTTACGTAATTAGACGTTATAATAAGGACATAAGTATATGAGATAATGTCCATTCAATACTTTACAACTAAAGACTTATAGTACAAAGAGGATTATTTGATAACTAAGGCAAGTTGATCGGCAATGATGAGAAGTACAACGAGATAAAATCTCATAATTAGTTATAGATAAAATCTCATAATTAGTTGTCTCCATAAGAGTGACAAGATGAAATATCATTTAATGCAAAGCTGCAACATTAATGGAAGGAGAAAAAGTGAGATTTGTGGAACCCACACCACTACATGTGGCTAGAATGA
Organism: Leonotis leonurus; assembly: GCA_026898415.1. Classification (NCBI taxonomy): domain Eukaryota; kingdom Viridiplantae; phylum Streptophyta; class Magnoliopsida; order Lamiales; family Lamiaceae; genus Leonotis; species Leonotis leonurus. The sequence continues at coordinate 1,495,962 of JAPKLX010000066.1, read as the reverse complement.
AGGATGTACAACAAAGAACTAGAGCTGCAACTATCCTACTTCTTTTTACCCTACGATTTCAAAATCTAAACAAAAGATTTATAAGTACAAAATCAGTATGATGAAGTGTTGAAAGTACAAACTGAGCACAAGGCTCGGTTGACTTAAGAAGAAGAATCTCATGATTCTTTATGCTATGAATCACACCCACAATCAAGTTAGAAACAAGTGGATAAGTTGAGTTGAAAGGAAGGACAAAGGTGATAAGATTTAGTATGTCGGCACAAGCAAAAGATACATGTAGGACTATCTACCCAACAATAATCGAAGGATAAGATCTGCTGGAAGATATCATATCTAGATCTAATGATTATAATCCTTACTAAGACTCATCACTTACCCTATATAAGGACTACATCTCTGAGTTCAAAACACTTTAGAAGTGCAACCTTAAAAACATTTTAGAAGCAGAAAAGAATCAGGGAAGGTGCTGCTCAAATTCATCACGGAAAAGCACTTCAGTAAGGTAATAGAAACTCAGTAAATTAGATTCAGATTTTATAAAATTTGAGATAGCATGTTAAGTATCCATATTAAGCATGCTTTCTATTATGATCATAAAATCAGAAAATGAGCATATGCAGATATGTGTATATATAGATGATGAACACAGGATGTTGATCATAATTCCTTTTTCCTGATAAAAGCTCAATACGTCTCAATAAAGATTCCATTAAAATAATAGAAAAGGAATTAACTATATGAATAGGCTCTGTTCTCTCTAGTATGCAGAAGTTAGCCCTGTTATAACGTCTATAAAACATGTTCTCTAACGAACTTAAACACAAGAACATAAGCATATCCAAGTAATTGTCTTCTGAATTGGGATATCAGAACTCAGCTTTCATTTACAGAAATCTGTAAAACATATGATATATGCAGACATAGAATCAATAATAAAACGAACATGCAGAAACAGCAGGGTATGAAATTGAAACTAAGACTAAGAAACTGAAATAACTAGAAGAAGAACAGATAGTGGAGTTGTAGTATAGCAGATAGTAGGACAGATAGTGGCATGGTGTATAAAATCTGTTGGAAAGAACAGATGGTGATTTCTATGGAACACACTATCTGTTGGTGAGTGGTGCAATGAACTGTTGGTGTGGGCAGATAGTATTGAGTATACTATCTGTTGGTAAACAGATGGTGACAAGCAGGAAGTACACTATCTGTTGAGAAACAGATAGTGAAGGTGGGAGCAGGTCGCTGCTGAAAGGAGCTGGAGCAGATAGAGTGACTATCTGCTGTTGAGCAGATAGTGGTGCAGATCGGTGGCAAGTGGGAGCAGGCCGCTGCAGTTGTTGTTTAACTAAAGCAGCTCGCTGTTGGGATGCTTTAGTGGGACATATGGTGTAGAAGAGAGGGAAACAGATAGTGGAGCAGCGAGAGAGAAGGCGAGGCAGCGAAGAGCAGCTCGCTGCTGTCTGGCGAGGGGCAGCTCGCGGCTGCTGTCTTGGCGAGTAACAGCTCGCTGCTGCCGAAGTACAGAGCAGCTCTTCTTGCTGCCGAAGTAAAGAGCAGCTCGCTGCTGCCAAAGTGAAGAGCAGCTCGCTGCTGCCGAGGCGAGGAGCAGCTCGTTGCTGCCATGGCGAAGAGCAGCTCGTTGTTGCCGAGGCGAGGAGCAGCTCGCTGCTGTCGTAGCGAAGAGCAGCTCGCTGCTAGGTGCTGGAGAAGAACGAGTGACCATCTGCTGTTGAGCAGATAGTGGAACACAGATAGAGGAGAAATAGGTAGATAGAAAGGAGGAACAGATGGAGGAAAAAGGAGGAAACAGAGCGTATAAAAGAAGAATGTGGGGTTAGCTAAAACTACATCTTAAGAGTAAGAGTAGGATTAATGTTTGGGTGAGAGGATTAAGGTTTATGGGCCGAGAAGGTTGAAAGTTAGTGGGCTGAAATAATTAAATTATTGGGTTAATGAATAAATTAGGATTTGACCATAACAATTAATTAAATGGTCCCAGTTTAAATTATCTTGAATAAGGAGTACCCAATTAATTAAATTGAAAGGCAAAGTTTCCTTAATTGATTGAGTTAATCAATTAAATGTTTTAGAAGAAGAGTAGTCTGAAATAATGAATATTATCATTATTTTTTTTATCACGTGTTATAAATTAGAAGAATGACCAATTATTGGGAAATTGTGACGATAATTCCAACGGAATTATTTATGTATGAAAGGAAAGTATATCCTTAGAACTCGGAGACGAATAGAATTACGATACGAGAATAGTTTTGGAAATTATGTTATTTTCCTTATGATTAAGGATAATTAAGAAAAGAACTTGTACTCGAACCGAGAATCTTATTACGAGAATTATTTAAGGTTACTACGGAGGCGAAGGTTCGAAGATCAGGAAAAGTTAATCTGTGAAGACAAGAAGGGATTCAACGAGGTAGGCTTTCCTATACAAAAATAAAAGGAGTGTGATTATCCATATTATGTTACTTCTTTTCAAAAAGCTTTTGAATTGAAAATGTCATTTCAAGAATTGTCTGCCATGAAATGTTTTATGTTTTTGTATGATACCTATCTGCTTAAGTTAAAATCGAATTCGGGTTCCAGTGGGTAAGCAACCCCACTCGAACTAGTGTACACAAGGACCGTGAGTCAGCGCAAGGTTGACCGGTCAAGGTGTCCGTGGAAGGTGGCCACCTTCCCGGTACACACAAGTTACAGATATGGTAGATTACTAAAAGAATTTAGACAGCTGTCAAAGAATGGATTTCACAAAAGAATTTAGTGAACGTAGGTGCTTTAGTGACAAAAACCCCTAAGTTTCACTCAAAGCATGGCATGACATATATAATGTATGAATGCGTTTTCGGCATGTGTCTACTGAGTACTTTTGTACTCAGCCCTGCATATATTTCTAAATGTGCAGGTTGAGAAATGATGGGAGGATGTGCACTATCAAGCTTTGTCAATCTCTTTTGCTATTAAGAACTCTTGGGGGTTTACATGTCCTCATACATGTAAACTTTATGTTTTGATCCTATTCCGCTGTAAAAGTCAATGTTCCTATTATGAATATGTACTCAAACACTGTTGAACTCACTGACCAATATGTTTGGTTATTCGGAACTTAGTTCCTATGTATGACTTCTCTATATTATGAAGAAATCTTTCAGTTCACCATCAGTTATCCACCCCTTTTCTATTCCCGCTCCTTTAATCCCTCCCTTAGTCACGTTTTCCCCGTCTTCGCTATCCTTAGCGAAGGGCGGTCGTGACAATTAATATAAATTAATTTGTAGAGCATATGACAATCTTGATTTATTAAAATGATTGATTAATACTTTTTTTTCATTTCTCATATTTACTCCTTCCGTCCCGCTAGATTAGACGCATTTCAATTTTTGGTAACTTTTACAACTTAAAAGTGATGTAGACCATAATTATCAAAAGCAAATATTAGTTTTCGATCCAAAAGCAAATGCGTCTAATTTAGCGGGACAGAGGGAGTAGTATATAAGTCAAAATATATATTCCCTCAGTCCCACTAAAAGTGGTATTGACCAAATCTGTGAGAGCTTTTTGGTCAAACGTGACTACTTTTAATGGGACAAATGGAGTACAATATATATACGAGAAAGATAAAAAAAATGATTCATTATCAATTAACCTATCAAAGAGGAGGACTAGATCGATATGTGATTCATCATATCAATAGAGAGCAACACAGTAAGATTGGAGGAATCTACCTACATTGATCCTGTCAACTTGTCCAATGAGATAGGTTATATACCACGTAAGACAAATTCTAACGGCTAGAAGTACAGTCAGCATCAAAGGTCATATTAACATTTAATGTTCATTAATGATGTCGTTGTAACTTAACGGTTATTTTCTAAATGTTATGCCTACAAATAATTCTCATCATTATCCATAATAAATAAGCATTACAGAAGTAATATAGTCAAAACAAGAATTACTCAAAGCTTCAAAGCAAACCCAATTACCACTCATTCAAAAGAAAAGTTGAATCAATATTTCCGAGAAATCATCTAAACTATAATTTTTATATTTGAGCTTTCAAGTCATTAGTTTAATAAAACCTTCCGTAGCCAAAACGTTATCGTGCTCTATAATAGAGTAAGAAGAATGTAGCTTAAGCAAGATCTAATTTTGATTCCAAGTTATTTGGAGCACGACCCATAATTCATGCACGAGGTTGAATCTTGTTTTGACTTGATCTTGTAGATCGTTTTCAGCGAGTATAAATAAGAGAGAGACAACTCGTTCTTATCGAGGATACATATGAGAAGGATCCAAGGTTAAGAGATTCATTGATCTAGCTTTGATTGGTTGTGGACGTAGGGAATTTCCCGAACCACGTTAAATACTTGTGTTCTTAACTTTATGCATTTAATTGTTTTATTAATTTGTCAATGTTCATCGATTGTACACCAAGATGCCACCGAATTTTGCACACAACTTGTTGTCAAGATATCAGCTCACCTGCTCCATCGAGCTGTCAATCGATCTCTTTTGATCATATCACCTCACTCTAATTCAAGAGATTATATGAGCAATGCGTTCACTCCCTCACAGGAGTCATCGACCTACTATCCCATGACAAGCTTGATCTATCAAGCTCAGTTGAACTCTTGACATGTCTTTATTCAAGAAAAATTAAGAAAAGTTGGTGTTTGTTATATTCTTCCCTGTTTAGCTGAAAATGTATCTTAAATTGATTAAATTGAATGCAATACGTGTTAGCCAACTCGAATGTCGTATCTCAAAGGAAGACTATGCAGGGCTATCAATTATTAGTACTAAAATGCAAAAGATGAAATCCTAAACAATCTACAATCAAGAATTTGAAGATACTAATAAATAAAAGATATTAAGAAGCTAAAAATGAATACCAACGGATTGAAGCTTTAGGATCGAATGCTTAATTCCTATTCAATGTCTAATTGATCATGCATCCATACTCGATTAAGAACACTAAAGGTTTCCTAGCAAATTACTTTTGTATTAATACACTAAGCCGTGATCTTTAATTTCGTATACAATTCACACCTCTAGTAATAACTTAATCTAATATAAACTATTATTCTTACGTTTCCGGTTAAGAATAATGTTGATTAACCTTTGGTCTAATGTCAAGCAAATGATCAATTTACTTAACATATAAATATGAATTTAATGGTGATCAAGCATTAAACTCCATACAAAGCAAGTTAATCAAGGGTATAGATCAATTAAACATCAAAATAAGAACATAACACTCAATCCTAGTAAAGATCTAGCCAAGCATCATACACATGGTAGAATCACAAAAGAAAACCATAGAAATGAAGCTTACTACTTGAAACGTAAGGATCGAAAGTTGGATTCCACTTCAATCCATTGGAATTCACAAACCCTAAACTAGAAAGCAAGTAAAAACGTGTGTTTGAGAAAAATCTTCAAGTTACATAGGGGGTCTATCTAAAAATGACGCCAAGAATGACTTAAAGCACGCCCATAACCGCTTGCCAGCGACCGCTGGCTAACGCCTTTTGTCCCGCTGCTGCAGTCCTTCCCAGCGACCGCTGGAAATCCCAGCGATCGCTGGTTGCACTCTTTTTGTCTTTGCACGCTTCTGCAGCCTAGCGATCGCTGGCTGCACCCGTTAGCTGCTTGTTGTGCTCGTCTCTTTCTCGTTCCAAGCTCCTTTCACCTCTTCCTCGCCCGGCTTTGCACCAACGGCCTCTTCTGCACTACTCCTAGCTCAAATCCATCATCTTTCACTCCATCCTGCATCACACACTACAAAACAAGAACCGGCGTAAAAACGAACTAAAACAATACAAAAAACATAAAAACAAAGACCTAGATACAACAACACAAAGAATTAGAACGCAACAAAAACACACTAATCATTCCCCATACAAACATGTTCTTTCTGGGATCAATAATTGATCCAAAGGTTCTAATTAATTCCACATTTGTTTAATTCTCAATTTTATTATAGGCATTTCTTAGAAAATAGTGGAAAAGTGCAAATCAATAAAAATGATGTACTCTGAAAAAATTAAGGGATTAAAATCCACTTATAAATATAAAAACTTCCAACCGAAAAACTAATGCCAAAATTAAAATAGTCAAAACAACCACTACAAAAAATGCATTATATAGCAACAGAATACAAAAAATGCATTATATAGCAACAGAATAGTGACGGAAAAATTTTCCGTTTCTAAATTTTAGCGGATCGACAATGGAATTGTTACGGAATTTTTGTAAAATTTTAGTAACGGAATTATCCGTTATTAAAAATTTCGTAACAGAATTTTCCGTTACAGTTCCGTTACTAAAATAGAATAAATCATTCTAGAAACGAAAATTCCGTTACAATTCCGTTGTTATATATAGTAACGGAATACATTTCATTGTTAAATTTTCTAGCAACCACCGATATTACTACGGATAAATCCGTTACTAAAACGTTTAGTAACGGAATTTCTTGTTTTAGTAACGGAAAAATTCCGTTGCTAAAATAATTTTTTTTTGTAGTGAACAATGCATTATTTATAAAATTTCTAAATACTTATTTTACATATATGCATTTAAAATTTGAACTTCTATTTTATATATCTAACAAAAAAATAGACATTTAATTTTCGATTGTCACAATGCATAATGAGTTTTTGTGTGATGCATCACTTGCATTAATTTGGTGCATTTGTAAAAAATGAGATGCATATAGACGACTACATTCACTATATTTTATCATGTGTGATACAATTATGCATTGTATATTTATGTATCATGCATTATGTGTATTTATGATGTAACCTAAGGGTGTCAATGGGCGGATAAAATTCGTACCGGAACTATTAAAATAATTACGGTTTTGAAACTAAAATCGGACCGTTAAATATCGGTTCCACACCAGTCCCGTACCGTTAATAAAAATTATTAATGGTTTCGGTTCGGGAGAATACCCATGGGTATTTTCGGTCTGTGTCACCCATGGGTCAGAGACTGAAACACAGTATACCCATTTTCTATCTCCTTCCTTCCCCTGTTTATTGTTAATAATTTGATATCTAATGTTCTACAACTGTTTCCTCCATTGACGACTTCCGATTTCTCGGTAATTCATAATTTGTTAAATTGCGGGTTTTTTTTCATAATTTTTGACTTAATAGGGTATTAAAAAGTTATCACTAAAATCATAAGCACACCCAAATATATATGTATGATTCCTTGTTTGAATAATGTGATTGGCTAAATACCTATTCGAATTTCGTTGATGGTTTTCAAAAAACTTAGTTTGTGTGTTAAGAATGTGCATTATTGTGTATATGTCTACTTCATGTTCGACGAAATTCCTAAATGAAGCATGAAGCACGAAGCATGAAGAAATTGTTTATGCTTTGAACATTACTTTAAAATTAGTTGCTACTTACTATAATTGGATGATTTATACAGTTAGATAAATATTATTGTTATTAGAAAATTTTATTTTTTAAGATTAAAAAAAATTGAAAAAAAATTGAAAAAAATAAAACTGAAAAAAAAAAGAAATTTAATTGGTCGGGTCGGACCGAGTTAGAACTGGAACTGTATCTAACGGGTTGGATCAGATCAATACTGAACATGACCGGGTTTGGACAAATCTCGAAAAAAAACTATAAAAAAAATGTAATTGGTCGATCAGGGTCGGGTCAGAACCGGAACCGTATCTAGCGGGTCGGGTCGGGTTCAGACCGAACATGATCAGGTTTGAATGGGTCTGGAATCAGAACCGGAACCATAACTTTGAAATGAGTGGGTTTTGACCGATTTCTAGTCCAATTCGAGTTTACCCACCCATTGACAAACTTAATTTATAAGATATAAAAATGATAAGAGATTGATATATAGTGCATAATGCTATATTTTTATAATTAAATTATGTATTGATCTATTTTAAACTCTAAATTCTTAACTCTAAAGCCTAAACCATATCTCATTTTAGGATTTAGACGCATCTTTTGTATTATAATAATGGAAATTAAATTATAATTGATCAAATTTGTTGAAATGTATTATATAAAGTTGAAAAATGACATCAAGATAAAATGGTGTCATATTTATGACTTAAAATAGTATCAATACAAGTATCAAATTCACAATCCAAACTATAATTGCACAACAAAAATATTACACCATATGAACAATACATATGTTATAAGTGTTCTGTATCAAATTCAAAAGTAAATAAAGTTAAAGCTTATATTAGACTTTTTCACTATTGTACTAATATTTATATTTTCATATTTTGTATACGATGAATAGGACTAGAGAGTGTAAATTAACTTTTTTATATACTTGAATTTTAACGAATTGGAACACAGAAATTTTGAGATTGTTAAGAAAAGACAAAAAATAAAGCAGCGGATTCATCATAGTATTTTTGAACTTCTAAAAAAAAATGGTGACACTTTGATCATTTACCCATTTAGAATTGATAGATTCTATTTTTATCGTTCTTGAACTCGAAAATAAGGGTCAATTTGATTATAGAGCCGTATGCAATGCATAAAAGATAACGTTTGTACAGTTGTTTCATTCTATACCTTTTTCTAGTATTCTTTATATCTTTTATGTTTTTTTCATCACACGAGATAGAACTATTGTCAAGATAATGATCCATCAATTCCTGCATGTTATTCTAAAGCACAAATAATAAAATTTATCCTGAAAGCAGAGTAACTGCTAAAACTATTATTGAGTGATGAAGTACTTTGTTACTTATATATGCATAATAATTGTGTTTGGTTGATCATTGACTGTCGACTGATGCCTCTAGACAATGACAAATTGATGATCGATAAATTCCATATGGAGTTAATTTTATTTAATAATTGATGTGAATGCATTTAAATATATATTTTTTAATTAATTAAATTGAATTATAAATCCACGTCAGAATCCAAAATCTAATATTTTGAACGTTAACTTCGTATCACCAAGCTAACACATTTCGCATTGGGTATTTGTCCCACCTCACAACGGTACTAGGACAAAGAAATAAAGAAAAATAAGTTAAATAACTATCGAGATGAGTGGCCTAATTTAATTTAGTTTCGTCTTACCAATTTAACTATATGTACATATTGAAAAGTATACGAAAATTGTTGGATCAATACAGTTTAGTTGAGTTTATATTATTTAAATTAGCAAACTCGTTTTGGGAGGATTTTTGTGTAATGAAGATGAGAGTTTAATCTAATCACATCAAAAAAATAATATATAAATTAATAAAAATAATAATTATAAATAAAATAATCAGCCAATTATTTGTATCCACAAATAAATAAATAAAGTTATTTTTCTTTACAATTAAACAAACACGAGAAACGTGTGTTCAACCTACTATACCCCTCTTTATTATTTGCATTGCAATGAAAGGAAACTATTTTATGTTGTATATAAATGGAAGGTAATATAAATAAAATTCTATTATACCCCTCTTTATTATTGGCGGTGCAATGAAAGGAAACTATTTTATGTTGCATATAAATGGAAGGTAATATAAATAAAATTCCATATTTGCATTGTCAATATTATATTTTCAAAGTCTTTTCTCAAATATAAAAGTCTCATCAAATAATGATTGTCTATGTCTAATTAGTGGATTTGGAATTTCAATAGTCAAATTAAAGAGACATCTTTCTGAAGCAGGGCCCTGAAACTAGGGAGCCTTGGAAATTAGAAAAGAACAACCTCAAATTTATTCTCAATAACTAACAAGGTTATTTTCTTCACATCTTAGAATTTTGTTAATATTGAATTATTGATAAATCATTTTATTTTGTATGCACTTGTTCACGACTTTGCGTGTTATGTTCTTGTTACAATATATAATTTCATTGCTTTCCTTTCTTCTTTGTTTGTGCAGATTGATTATTGACGCAGACTGTTTGTTTACATGTTTGAGGGTGAAAACAGAGTTGAGATTCTGGGTTTACTTTGAAATCAAAATTCAATATGGAGCCTAGATTTCTGGGTTTTGCACGTGAGCTTGGATTTACTTTATAAATCTGGTTTTTCTTGATTCAAATGAGTGAAGATTAGTATTTAACTGAAACCTTAAAACAATCGAATTCAGAACTGTTCCTCTAACTTATCCTGTCTGAGAAGGGAAATAAGTTGATGTCTGTATTAAGGCAGTCGAGGATGTATTTGTCTGAAGAAAAAAGCATGATGCCATCAAGGCTTCTTTCTTGCTTAATAGCCTTTTCAGTATTTCTTTTAATTTCTTCCTCGTTGTCCCTCCTACACTTTGATCCCAATTCCTTCATTCCAATATCAGTTGTTAACCTAATTCTCGTCAACAATGCATTCATTACCCAAAACCCAATATCTACGATTCCTGAGGTTGCTCCTCCAGAAGGTTCCAATGCCAAGAGCCTTACAAACAGTTCAGAAATATATAGGGAAAGTGAGAAAAGTTGTGATAGAGATCATGCTCTTCTTAGAGTATATATGTATGATCTGCCACCTCAGTTTCACTTCGGAATGTTAGGTTGGAAGGGGAGTGCTACCCAAACATGGCCTAACTTACACAATATTAAGAGATTACCATCTTACCCCGGTGGACTAAATTTGCAGCATAGTGTTGAGTTTTGGCTCACTCTTGATCTTCTAGCTTCAAATACTGAGAATGTAGTTAGGCCATGCAGTGCATATAGGGTGCAGAATTCGAGCGAAGCGGATGTGATATTCGTTCCCTTTTTCTCGTCGTTGAGCTATAACCGGCACTCTAAGAGCAGCCGTAGGCAAAAGGCAAGTGATGATAGGCTGCTGCAGGAGAAACTGGTGGAGTTTTTGCAAAGTAGGGAAGAGTGGAAGGCTTGTGGTGGGAGGGATCATGTGATTGTGGCTCACCACCCTAATAGCATGTTGTTAGCTCGGAAAAAGGTCGGTTCGAGTATGTTTGTGCTGTCGGATTTTGGAAGATACCATCCTAAAATAGCTAACCTGAACAAGGATGTTATTGCTCCTTACAAGCACATGGTGAAGGATGTTCCTGCTGCTGCCTCAGCTTCCTTCAGTCAACGCCCAATTCTGGTCTTTTTTCAAGGAGCCATATATAGGAAAGATGTATGTTGTATGCATAAATGTGGTTACATTCTAGACTTTTTTTTCTTGTATTCTTTTTCTTTATGATGAATGTTGCTTCATCTACATGTATAGGGTGGTGTGATTCGTCAACAACTGTACTATCTTCTCAAAAATGAGAGAGAAGTGCATTTTGCATATGGAAGTGTGGGAAGAAATGGGGTGAGGGATGCTGGGAAAGGGATGTCTTCATCAAAATTCTGTCTGAACATTGCAGGAGACACGCCTTCCTCTAATCGGTTGTTCGATGCCATTGCTAGCCACTGTGTTCCTGTGATAATCAGTGATGAGATTGAGCTGCCATTTGAGGATGTTCTCGACTACTCAGAGTTCTGTGTGTTTGTTCTTGCAGCAGATGCTATGAAGAAGGGCTACCTTCTGAATTTACTCAGAGGCATCAAACAACAGGAATGGACTAAAATGTGGGAGAGGTTGAAGGAAGTAAGTGTTCACTACGAGTACCAGTTTCCATCACAAACTAACGATGCCGTGGACATGATATGGAAGACGATCTGGCGCAAGAAAACGAGCACACGGTTGAATCTTCACCGGAGGAATAGATACAGCAGATCACGGTTACAGTAAGGATTTAAATATATATGGTTATTTGTAATTGTGATTCATGAATAGGCATGTATCAAGAACTATATGTGGATTTTGTTGGAACTCAACTGTCTATAATAGAATTTACATATTAACAAGCATGAACAAAGGTATGGTAAGGAAAGGATGAGGGGAAGGAACTACGTTCATTTCTGAAGCAGATAACATAGTAACTGAAGTATTTGAACTATGGTTAGAGTCTAAACTGTACTATCTTGCTCTTTGCTAGCCTCATTTGCAGCTCAATATGGGCAAAAGTCATTCATATAAACAAATAAAACAAATCAATCAAAGCAAAAAGCATACCTATACTTGAAACCTCACTAAGAAGCAAAGGTTGTCCCCCCATCTCTATCTCCCATGATAGGCCTCTGCATCAGCATTTGTTATGAATAGGATCTGCTCCGCGACGAACTCTTCTCTTCTGCGACTCGTTCGGGTCAAACATCGTTGTAGGAGAAGGCGCGATATCTAGTGTTGTGCTCGTACCTTGCAAGGTATCAGCAGTCATAATCCTCCTCCTCCTTAGAGCAGGATCTATGCTTCTCAGCCCAGAAACAGTCTCCATGTCAATAGACAAAATGGCGATGCAGAACACTGCAACGATGAGAATTCTGTAGATTAAGAAGCCCATATGTCCTATAGAGGAAAATAGGATGGCTGAGGGAATTTTCTTTTTAAGATAATGATTTACGAATAAATGGTGCGTCTGGAAACTAGTCTATGTATGCATTGCATCATTTTGTGTTTATATCTATGTATTATTATTATGTGATGTGTGGGGGGTTAAAGCAAAATAAAGCAGAAAAAGGGACCCAAAACATGAAGGGATCGAAGTAGGATTCACCCCAATCATAAGCATATGATATGAGAGATAGAAGAAGCAAAAACTGTATTATGTGACAGGTTTGAATAAAAGTTAGTTGAAAGGAAAACATCATTCATAAGAAACCAAGAATCGTGGGTTAATTTTGCACCTATTCTATTCCTTCTTCCTCTTTTAGGCCAACCTTCAATCAACTGAATCACTAACCCTTTGCCTTGCGTCTCAACTCTCAATCAATTTTTTCCACGTCATAGCATATTTTCCACGCTGGACTTTTCCATCACACCAACTTACTTTCACATTGTAATGTGAAAATGGGTCTTAGCATTTTCTTGTAAATAAAAAAAAAGAAAAGAAAAGATAATGATGGTAGCAGTAGAATGGCCTGCAAGAATTGAGACAGAAGCCATCCAAAGCTTTGTATAGCGACAATAAAGGGAAGAATAAAGTGGGAATATTATTGGTCTTAACTAAAAATACCAATTGCATTTTGCTTTATCGTTTTATTAGTTTTCTTCTTCCTTTTTTTTTTCATTTTATTTATTTCTTTTTCCACTTTTAGAATTCCAAGCTCTTCTCTCTATGCACCAAAAATGAAATCCTAGTTTCTTGTGCTTAATGAGTTTATCTCTTTATGCTTTTCTTTTGCTTCTTCTTTAACTAGCTAGCTTCTGCATTTTTTAAACCCTCAATTTAAAAAAAATATATATACAATCTTTACTTACAACTCTCATTCTGTCTCTCTTCCCCTAGTTCTTGATTATAATCCAATTTTTTTCAGTTCTGCAGTTCGACGTGGGTAACTGAAATTACTCTTCAAAGGGGTGAGAATCGGTTCGGTTCGAGTACCCGAATCGAAAATTACCAAATTTCTAGAACCGGTTTCAGAACCGATAGGGTAATCGGGTACCCGAAAAATCGATTCGGTTCCAAGTAGTATATTTTTAATACATATTATAATTTATATTAATGAATGAAATCCTCCATTTGAAAATTTTAATTTGGTAATAGAATATACTGATAGGATGTGGCCCATCAATAAGGCCCAATGCCCAGAAGCAGCTCGGCGGCCCAACACTGCGGCCCATCAAGAGCAGCTCGGCCGGCCCAATAGCACGGCCCACTTACTATAAATAGCCATAAACCGCCTATGTTATCTATAAATAGTCAGGTTAAAGCTAGATTAAGGGGATTCACTTTCTGTAAATCTACATTTTCAGCTCTCAAGTTATAAAACAAAAGAGATCTCCCCGTGGACGTAGATCTATTAAAAGATCGAACCACGTAAACCTCGTCTCGTTTACTTTCTAATCATCGTGCAAATCTCACTTCGAAAATCAGCGATCGATCACTGGCGCCGTCTGTGGGAAACGAAGTAAATTTTGTGTACGATCACTATTTCCGAAGTGAAAACACAATGGTTAGATCCACTCGATCTAATGCTATAGCTGCTGCTGCTAAAGGAAAGCAAAACGAGGCTGAAATGCCTCGTAATCCACCTCGTCCATCAACCAACGAAGGGGATGAACACTATGCTCGGTCTGGTAGGCAGGTCACAAACCGCCGAACTCCCGAAGGCCATGTAGAAGATGTCCTTTCCCGCCGAGCTGATGACTCTATTAGCAGTGAAAGATTGAATCAAAATCAAGGGAACACCACTCTTCGACCTCTGCTCGGCCATGCACTCAAAGCATATTTGGATCTTCACGAGCAAGACTTCCTCAAATTCGCCGAACAACATCAACAACGAGGACAGTGCGAAGAGGATAAAGCGGGTCCGTCACAACATCCCCAAGCTTCGGAGCCAATTGCCGAGGAGAGAGATGACGAAGTCCCCCAAAAACTACATAATCGCCGAGGTAACGTTGCTTCACCTCGGCGAGGCTCAACTTCACCTCGTCAAAACGTCGACCATTACCGACGTGACGAGGAACACCGAAGAAGGACTCCACCTCGTCAAAACGTCGACCATTACCGACGTGATGAGGAATACCGAAGAGAGAAGACACCACCTCGTCGAAACGTCGATCATTCTCGACGTAATGAGGACGACCACCGAGAGGGAAGATTCACTGTTTACAGCAGAATCATAACCCCTTTCACCAACAAAATTCTCTACACACCACTCCCTTCAACATATAGGGTCCCGCCAATCAAGCCCTATAACGGTTCTTGCGACCCGAGCAACTTTCTGTCGCAATATCAGTATAATATGCTGAACCAGGGACTGGCCGAGGATGTTTATATGTGCAAAGTCTTCCCCGAACTGTTGGTGGACAATGCACGGAAGTGGTTTGACAACCTTCCTCGTAGCAGCATAGGGTCGTACGCCGACCTTCTAGATGCCTTCGAGAGGCGTTTCTTCCAAAAGGCCGAAGCAAAAATGAGTTCAGCCCAACTCCTTACCCTAAAACAAGGACAAGGAGAATCTATTAGCGACTTCCTAGCTCGGTTCTATAATGAGAGCCTCAAGGTCGATCGCCTTTCAGACGATGTCCTCATTTCGGCCTTTCAAAATGCCATTCACTCCGGCACACTCTTTAGGGAGCTCGTGAAAGAGCGACCCCAAACCTCCAAACAGCTATGGAGGATCGTTGATGCATTTGCCGAAGCGGATGAGGCGGACAGGAAGAAACGAGCCACTGACCGACCTGAAGGTCAGGATAAAAAGAGAAAGGAAGAACGAGCTGATCAAGGGCAGCATCGACGAGGTGCTCTTGAAAGAATCCAACGAGGTCCATTAGCATCACGCCTCGGACCTCGGCCTAATCCAGAGCAAGATCGAAGCAAACTTGATTACACAAATTAAGTAGAGCATTAGAGAAGTAATGACAAGTAAAGTTGTATTTTATTTCATAAAGTACATATTACAATCAGCTTGGAGGATCTGAGCCCGGAGACCTACTACTGTAACTAAGGTACTTCTCCACGAAGCCCAGACCCGAGCTCGAACTGGCACCACCATGACCGAGCACCGAATCCAAAAAGGCCATCCCCTCACCACGGCCAAAACCACCTCGGCCTCGACCTGAAGGTGCAGATCGACCTCGGCTTGGAGGCACAGCTCGACCTCGGCCGCTTGAAGCGCGCCGCCCTCCACCTCGAGACATGATGGCAAGGGTCTCTTCTCGAGTTCGACCCAGAGTAAGGGGAGGGGCGCCAGCCGAACTCCTTTCCTTCTGACCTGAAGAGGAAGCCTCGAGTGAAGCCTTCTTAGCCTCGATCCACCTCTTCAGCTTCGGGTTCCTCTTCTGAATAATTTTATACATGGATCCGAGCTTGAGGAGCGCCTCTTCCTGCTCGCGAACTTGCCAGGAGTCATCGTCGTACCTTTCTCGGTACTCCCTCGCTCGAGCTCGGACCTCCTTTATTTGTGTAGAGACCTCGTATATGGTTAGGCCACCGCTTCTATGTATACGTTCTTCGTACTCTTCATGCTCCTCGCCTATGGCCTTAAAAGTCTGCAGATCGTCCTTGACATTCTGGAACTTATCTTCAAGCTCCAGAAACTTCGCATGCTCTTCGTCAAGCTTCTCCTGAGCGGACCTAAGCTTCGCCTCGAGCTCGGTCTCGATGTTGGTAGCTCGGCTTTTCCAACACGCGACCTCGACCTCGGCAGCCTCGGCAGCACGACGAAGCTCGCTTATTTGTTGTTCAAAATGCGAAGTATTGGAGAAGTCAAAAGCAGGCTACAGCAGCAAAAATTAAACAGTTCAGCACAAAGCGCAGATCAACAACATATACTTTATATACATGTGGAAAAGGCGTCGCCCTAGCGGCGACGTGATACAAACTAAAAAGGAGAAGAAAAAGCTAACTATCGCCGACCTCGGGCTCCTCAGCGCCGTCCTCGCCTCCTCCCTCCTCGGCCTCGGCAGGTGGCCTCCTCGCCAGTTCGGCGATGACAGCTTCGAGACTGTCATCCCGATCCGCAGGGCAGCGGCGAACTGCCTGCTCGGAAAGCAGAGTCCTCTGCTGTGCCAGCATCTCCACCACCGGGATGGCCGCGGTGCACTCCACGAGCGCCTCCGCGTACTCCCGCAGCATCTCCTCCTTGGTCATCTTTTCATACCCGTACTTGACTTTATCAAGATCGGGGTAATCCTTGGCAACCAATTCGAGCGCTGCCGAAGTAATCGGCGTGCTCATGGCGGTCACCAGCTGCGCCGCCACCACGGTGCCGAAGTGCTTCGAGCGGAAGATCCGCTCCGCAAGCGCCCGCAAAACGCCACCCTGCTCGGCTGCCGCCCTAGCCGTCCTCTCCCTCTCCTCGGCGAGCTCCCCCCTCAACCTCGCCGCCTCGGCCTCCGCCGCCGCCGCCTTCCTCTCCGCCGCGAGCAGATCGACCAAAGTCCTGGCCTCCTGCTCCTCCGCCCTCTCCGCCTCGGCCTTCGCCCCCTCGAGCTCGGCTTTTAAGGCACGGAACTGCTCGACTCCACCGAGGATGAAGCTCGAGAGGGCACTCAGCCCGTCCAGTGCCACATTGGCCTCCTGCATGGAATATGTTAATACAGAACAAGAAAAAGAATAGAAGTAGACTAAAATTTCTTCCACTCACCTCGGGGAACGGGGCCCTGTAAACTTCCCCCGACCCGGACGCCCGAACATCCGGACCCCCCACCTCCTCCCTCCGAGGTTCCTCCAGATCAATCACATTTAGAGTCGCCCCGGCCTCCTCCCTCTCCGCCCTCTCCGGGCGCGGTATCTCCTCGGCGGCCGAGGTAACCCTCGGCCTCTTCTTCTTCTTCCTCAGCGCTGCTTGGAGAACCTCGGGATCCACTGCAGAAGAAAAGCAAAGCATTAAAGTCCAGTTCGGATAAACGAAGTCAAAATACCAATTCGGATAAAGAGGACAAACTACACTACGAAGCCTCACCCGGATCCACGTCGGCTAGGGTGTCACATGGGCTTAGCCCGTGCCTCGACAGCTCCTCCTCGGCGTAAGTCCTTTTGACGGCGCCGAGGTCCATCAAGCTCGTCTCGAGCTCACCGACGGGATCCACCCTCAGTTGAGGGCCAAATTTGGCCACCGACCAGCCATGGAGGGGCACGCCTTCAGCTCGGCAGAAGAAAAACTTCTTCTGCCAGTTCGATACTTTGGATGGGGTGACCAACTTAAACTTATTTACAGGTGAGAGATATACCCACCCAGTTGGCCCCCGCTTTACTCTAAAAAAACGAAGTAAAGACTCCAGTGACATCGGCCCACCTCGGCGACCGACCTCTACACAAAAACCTATTACCTGCTTAATGGAAGCAGGCGCGAACTGACCTAAGGGAAGCTCGAATCTATCCAAAAGCTCGACAAAAATACGGGGCAAAGGAAAACGAAGACCGAAGTTGAGGTAGTCTTCGTATACTGTAAAAAAACCTACAGGAGGAGAGCAACCTCTATCCTCCTCCCTAGGTAAAATAAACTCTGCAGAATCGGGAAAACAAAATTTTCTAACTAGGTTGGACATGTGGGATGCGCTCATAATGGAGGCATACTCTAAGACAGCCCCCGACCCAGCCAGGAGGGGGTACTCTATAATTTGAGGAACAGGGGGTAGAGCCGCTCGGGTAAAAACCCTCACGGTGACCCTTGCCGGAACATTCCTAAGCGGCGACGGAGATTCAACAATCTCCCTACCGCTCGGAGTACGAGAAGAAGAAACAGAAAAGGCAGAAGAAGAAGTGGAAGCAGCAGCCATAGCAACAAAACACTTACTTGTTGGGAAGATTTGAAGAAATTTATTTCTCGAAGATTGAAGTCGACAATGGCAGAAAGTTTGAAAGCTTTTTCTGCAGATGGGAAAGTGAAACTAGGGTTGCGAAAAAGTGAAAAGTGTTTGTTAGCTTCCAAAGGAAGCCTTTATAGACATCACTTCACCTTTTTCCAACCGCCTCTTTTTCAAAATCCCGCCCCTTCAGCTCCTCCAACAGAAAAGCGACACGTGTCACCCACGACCCTCTACAACAGCTGTCTCCCACCACCACCACTTCTACCTCGGCTACAGCCAGAGAGTTACTTCTACCTCGGCTACAGCCAGAGAGTTACTTCTACCTCGGCTACAGCCAGAGAGTTACTTCTACCTCGGCTACAGCCAGGGAGTCACTTCGACCTCGGCAACAGCAAGATCTCCACCTCGCCCAGATCTTCACTTCGTCCAAACACACTCACCTCGTCAAGATCTCCACCTCGGTGTGCCGATCTTCTCTTGAGGAGGGGGATGTGATAGGATGTGGCCCATCAATAAGGCCCAATGCCCAGAAGCAGCTCGGCGGCCCAACACTGCGGCCCATCAAGAGCAGCTCGGCCGGCCCAATAGCACGGCCCACTTACTATAAATAGCCATAAACCGCCTATGTTATCTATAAATAGTCAGGTTAAAGCTAGATTAAGGGGATTCACTTTCTGTAAATCTACATTTTCAGCTCTCAAGTTATAAAACAAAAGAGATCTCCCCGTGGACGTAGATCTATTAAAAGATCGAACCACGTAAACCTCGTCTCGTTTACTTTCTAATCATCGTGCAAATCTCACTTCGAAAATCAGCGATCGATCATATACGAATACAAAAATTTTAATTTGCTTCACAAAAAACGTTTACATATTAATTAAACACATAAACATTTCATCCATTGAAATAAGTACAGAGCTTTCTCATCTAAGTTCATTGTTTGTATATAACATTTGGGCATATTAAAAAAATCACTACAAAACATAAATATTGATTTAGTTCTTAACATGACAAAAAATAATTCTTTAAAATGTATGTATGAACTTTATTTATTTTTTTCATCTTTTACGCTACTTCTTATTTATCCGTAAAAAAGAAACAAGAAACTTTTAGGAAAACACTGGAAATATTAATTAGGAGTACAAAACATAATTAAGTTTTGAATTGAAGGCGATCTTTGTTATTGCACTAAAGTGAGATACAAAATGCTTGTATATAAAGCATAAATGTTACACTAATATCACGATAAAGGAAAATTATACAAGTTCCCTTTACTTGTAATTATTACGTGATAAGTGAATATAGATAGGGTAATTAATTCTCACGACACAAGAAAACAATTATCCACATTTACCATCTTAATCGGCGATGGTAATTTTAAGTCATGTCACTAAGTAATTCATGAGTATATAGTAGAGATTAAAGAACCAAGATCATGAGAAATTGTCTTCTTATGGAATTAACAATTATCTACTCACTTTTTTTTGCCTTTTTTAGGGAACTATAATTATATGATGCTTGGCATTATTGAACTTTGTCTTTTTAATTTGACTTAATTGTAAAATAACACGTATTTAGGAAATAATATGTGCACCTCCTCCTTAAATACAACTCTTCAAGAAAATTCAATTGAAATAAGTAATTAGAGAATAATCGCTTTAATGTGCGCAACTTCTTACTAGATATATTTATACAAAAAAAAATTAATTGAAATACTGCAACATATTTATTTAGAGAATAATCGCTTCAAAGCGCACACCTTCTCTCGAGATACATTTAATTAATAAATTTTTTACTTGGTATATGCCAATTTCAATTTTGGGGGAAGAGTTTCATTGAAAAGTTTCTCTAAATAAATTGAACTTTTTGTATGAAGTCCACAATTTTTAAGGCCCATTGTCACATTAGAGAGTATTGGTTTCATGTGGTGGAGACTAGGACTGTTAAAATTTATCGAAAAAACGGTATACCGTACTTACCGTACCGAAAAATATCGAATATAAGGTATACCGAAATTTTTGGTAAGGTATCATACCGTACCGAACTTTTAGGTAAGGTAAAGGTATAATTTTTTCAAATACCGAGGTATACCGTCATATATCATACCGCAGTATATACCGTTATTTTGGTATATATCGATATATATATATATACACACATATATTTATAATATTACATGTACATATATATTCGATTTGAATTATAAGAAAATTGTTTATTCATAAATTATGAATTATAATTAATAAATATGAATGACAAACTACAAAAACATGTGAATTTATTGATAATTAAAAAGATTGAACAATAACTTATATACTACTTATTATCTTAAATAATAACGATAAACTAATATATATATATATATATATATTGTTACATAACTAAATAATTATGATATAATTAGACGATCTATTAGTTACTAAATATAATATAAGTTGTAATATATAATTAATGAAAATATATTATTATTTTTATAATATATCATATATAAATGATCAAATTAATTATAATTATATGCCTAAATCTAGTTAATTAGTTATATGAAAATACAATAATATAGTTAGTTAATATATTTTAATTAATTATATGATATTAGTGGTTTATCTCATAAATTATGTTATTAAAAAATAATACTTTATGTTTTTTATATGTTAAACCTTGTTTAAGATGATTTTCATTATAAATAAATTTTGGTATATCGCAAAAAAAAGGTATATCGAATTAAGGTAAGATATACCGAAACTAAATAAGTTTTGGTATACCGTGTAACAAAGGTATACCGAAATAAGGTAAGGTATACCGAAAATAAGGTAAGGTATAGGTATGTAAAAATGTCATACCGAAAGTAAGGTATACCGAACTGAGGTATACCGAAAAGTATGATAAGGTAACGGTATGAAATTTTTCATACCGAAGGTAAAGGTATGGTATAAGGTATGACAATTTTAGTAAGGTATACCGTACCGCGACACCCCTAGTGGAGACTCTCTACTTTAATTTAGAATTATTTGATATATATTTAATTTGAAAAAATATTAAATTTAAATTTTTAATATAAAAGAAATAAATAAATATGAAAATAAATCAAATATTTATTTTTTTATTAATATATGAACTTATTTAAATAAATAACATTAAATTGAAAATAAAATATTTTAGAAATTAAAATTTCATTAATTTTAATTTCAAATACAAAATACAAGAAATTGAAATACGAGAAATTTAAATACGAAAAATTTAAAACACACGGAATTAAAATACAAGAAAGGAAACTAAAAAACACACTTAATCTAAAGAACCCAATCGAGCGTAGATTTCTTCTATTAAATCATGCTCGAGCATCTCATGAGCATGCCTATCTCGCAGGGACGTTGAACGCTAGGGGTGTCTTTCGGGTCGGGTACCCAACCCCGAACCGACTCAGGTATTTCAGATCAGATATTCAGGTACCCAAAATATGAGAGCTAATTGAAATAATTTTAAAATTTTTAATTTTTTTTGGGTATGTTTTTGGGTAATTTTTTAGTTTTCGGGTATTTCGGGTTTTCGGGTTTTTTGTATTAATTAATTATATGATTAATTAAATAAAATTAATTATTAATTAAATTTGCGATTGAAAATTATAATAATTTAATTAATTAAATAAAATATAAAATTAATTAATTAATTTAAAAAATTGGGTTTTTGGGTATTACCCGATCAGGTTACGGGTAATACCCGCACCCAAAATTCTGAAAATACTAATACCTGAACCCGACCCGAATACCTGAATTTCGGGTTTTAGTGTATCCGAACCCGATCGGGTTTCGGGTAATAACCGAAATATCCGAAACCCGAATTCTGAATAGACACCCCTACCGAACGCTCCATGTAGACCTTGAATTTATCATTGACACCGCGAGTAGCTTCTTTGGGTGGAGTCGAGGAGGAGCTTCCTTTGGTCTCCGGTGCTCAATTCGTCGCATGTGGACCTTCGTCTTCAATAATCATGTTGTGCAAAATAATGCAAACATGCACTATGTCCGATAAATGCTCACGAAACCAAAGGCGTGTCGAACCTCTAATGATTGTCTATCGAGATTGGAGTACTTCAGATGCTCGTTCGACCTCCTTGCGTGCCGCTTCTTGCATAACCTTGAAACGAGCTCGTTTCTCATCGGTGGACGTCGGCATTGATTTCACGAAAGTTGTCCAAGATGGGTAAGCGTCGTCGGCTAAATAAAACCCCATGTTGTATTGTTTGTTGTTAGCCTTGAACGACACACAAGGCACTTTCCCGTTGAGGACTTCGTTAAGCACTGGAGACTGGTTCAGCAAGCAAATGTCATTCCCTGATCCGGCGACGCCAAAGAAAGCGTGTCATATTCATAGATCTTGGGAGGCGACGACTTCGAGCATGATAGTTGGGTGGCCTTTGTTGGTACGTGTATAAGCCCCGCGCCACGCCATCGGACAATTTTTCAACACCCAATGCATGCAGTCGATGCTACCGAGCATGCCGAGGAAGTCGTGTTTCTCTTCGTGAAGCTTCATTAGCCGTTGGATCTTGTTGGTTGGGTCGCCTCAAACCTCAACAACAGCATGAAAAAAAAATTTGAGGCATTCGATGCCCGTTGACTCGGCGACTCGGAGATACTCGCCGTATTGATCGGCGGCACCTACATTTGTAAGTTGTCGGATTGCAACTGTGCATTTTTGTAGTGGCGTGAACCCTTGACGGCCGGTAGCATCTGGCCGTTATCGGAAGTACTCTTCACGATTCTTCAATGTCGTGACGATGCGGGGAAATAATTCTCTTTGCATACGAAAGCGACGTCGGAAAAAATTATCTTCGAATGTTGGATTTTCGGAGAAGTAGTCGTTGTATAGATGTTGGGAGGCAGCCACTCGATCCCTCTTGATATAGGTTTTTTTCTTTTTTTTGGATGTTGGACGGATGCTATATATTGACGTATCCATAAAATTTGATGCTTGTTGCAAAAATTGAACATTAACTTCATCATCAGAATCGGAGGAAGAAGACATTTTGGAAAAAATATAAATATATTAATTGAATATGAGAGATAATATAGATAAAGAGTGGATGAAGATGTATGAACAATAAATTGAAGTGTGATATTTATAGATGTAGATAATTTAAATAATTAATAATTAAAAAAAATAGTTTTACAAAAAAACAAAAAATATATATATATAATAGGGTGGGGGCTAGGGAGTCCCCCACCCGCAATGGCACATCCGGCGAAGACTCCCGAGGTCAGCGCCTGCCTTCCGTTCCAAAGGTCGACCTCCCGCGGCCCGATGCCGCAGCGGCAGCCTCCCGCCTCGCCTCCCGGGCCCGACTGCTTGTCCTTTGCATGTTGGACTCCCGAGCTAGTCCCCTACGCATGCTCTAAGTCATCTTAAGCATATACTTACATTTATGAAGTTATCAACCTAAAGTGAAATGAGTAGGAAAATGTAATTAATGATATAGATATGATCGTTCTATTGTCCGCACTGAACATGACTTAACATGCTTACGGTTGATGTGTCAATGTTACATTAGCACACGAGTCATTATAATTTTTATTTTTATTATTATTTTATATTAAATAATAAATAAACTTAAAATAATCAATAAATTTTTGTGGTAAAGTAAGAACTAAAAATTATTTTATTCAAAATCTAATATTTATCTACGAGTAGGGATGGAAAAAATTAATTGAATTCAAAAAATTATACCGAATCAAACGGAAATATAAAATTCGGTTCAATTATTTTGATTTTTTTGGCTTGATTTGGTTTTATTTCATCAACATAATTTAATTTGGTTCGGTTCGGTTCGGAATTAGACAAAATTAAAGATATTTTTTTTATCATACACTCCCTCCGTCCCAACTAAGATAAGGCATATACTATTTTCAGTTATCCCAACTAAGTTGAGACGTTTCCTTTTTAGGATAGCTTTATTATACAAAAGTTTAACATATATTTAAATCATCACTTTATACATTTTCAACTATAAACATACATTTTGTAATTATCGTACCCAAAAGAAACGTCTCATCTTAACCGGGATGGAGGGAGTATATTTTATTTTGTGTTAATTATACAAACTAGTCAATAAAGATTGTAAAAGACAAATAATAGCCACAAACATAAAACTATTTAAATTCTAGTTATTTTGAATGTGAATTACCATAAATACCATTTTACTTAAATTTAATTGTATGAATGGTACGAATGGTATGAACGGTATGAATAATATTCATTCATTCGACTCATACGCACATAAAGTTTAATAAAATTAAATATTACGTATGAATGCTACGATTCAATAGAATTCATATTGTTTATACTCATAAATGTAAAATATAACTCCGTCTGCCACAAGCATATGGACATTTTGGTTAACATAGAATATACACTACAACAAAACTCTTGACACTTGTGCGTAACTAGTATGAGTGTCGCAAATTTTAAATGCATATCACTAAATTTTTTATTGACATTTAAAAGTGTAATGACCCGTAAAATTTTCCTAATATATATATCGTGTATCAGAAATCGCGATAATAAAATTTCGTTGTATTTATTAAAATGTCGATTTCTAATTGATATTAGTAGCAATTGTTTTGTGTACCTTATAATCTTTGTGTAATAATAGACATTATGCAAGCTCGTTCGATGATGAGATCATTAAAAAGACGAACTAAACAAATAGTTTCAATGCAAGATCGATAGTTGGAGTTTTATAAGATTATTAAATTATCTAAAAGAGTCATAAACAAATTAGTGGTGTGATTATACTATAGAGGATATATGTTTAGCGTTATTAAGTAATGATATATTAAACAGGTTAATAGTCTAGATTCGTATAATCAATTGATTAAATTAGCTAATTTTTTGCTTCTTAGCTGAGAATGATTATTAGATTAAAGTTATGGAAAGAATAGATAATGGATAATTAGAATTCTATTTTTACATTAGCAAGAGATTATCTTTGTGTAATGGAATATTGAGAATATGTGTGTAAGCTTAGAATACATCTTCTTCTAAAGGAAGAAACACACACACGTAAATTGCATATATAGTTTAGTATAAGTGTTCAGTAAAGCATATGATTAGGAGGATATAGAGTATGTCAAATTATATATATATATATATATATATATATATATATATACGCTGCTGCAGAAATGAAGAATTTAAGAGCAATTTTAAGCTTACAAGCCATGTTTCAAACGATCTACAAGTGATAAGATGCAAGTCAGTACAATTAAAATTATAGGCTCATGCCTACATTTCTAAAATATTAAAGGAGAGACAGGATCACTAGAAATCATGCATTAATGTAAGATACATCCACTGCCCAAAATCTGATTCACTTGATTGCAACCTTGAGATTTTGTCCAAAGTAGAAGTGATTGGAAAGAAAATAGGGTAAGAGAGGGCTGGCTGCAGGGAAGGAACCGTAGCTATAACCTCCCACCACCTCTCCTCTTCACACTTCACCTGCAAGGAAGTAAGATATCAATTTAAGACAAAAACCCCAAAGTCAAGACTAGGACAGATTAGTGTAAGAGATAGGCTGTAAAATAGTGGAGAAACTTAAGTGTTTGAGTGCAGTCCCACCTGAGTTGAGAGCTCTTGCACGCTGCAAATCAACTAAAACAGAAACACTCTCCCTTATATCCTACCTCAACACTCCTCACTTTCATTTTCTATTGGAACCAGCACAGCAAACTCTTATTTCCTCTACCACTTTAACACCCACACTTAGAAGCTTTCCTCTACTCAAGAAGAGTCTCAGTCACACCATTTGTAGTTTAAAGAACAGAAAGGTAAACCTAAGTTTGATCTATCAGTTCAAGTGTTGAACCTCAACTGAAAAACTTCACTATGTTTTCTTTTCAAAGGACTCAGTTCTCATCCACTAAAGCTTGGACAGAGCAGTCTCTATCCACCCACAAGAAGTCCCCCAAGCCATTCCCCTTTCAAAATTCAGAGGTGTTAAGGTAATACTGACCCCAAGCATTCAGTTCATGTTCTTTATAGTGCTTAGTAATAGTTTAGGTGTTATTAGCATGTAGAACATAGGACTCCTATATGCTTCAGGACATAGAGATGCCTGTATGGCAGGACTTAGAAATGAAAACTGAACACTAGACCTCATATTCCTTAAAAACTTAAAGAACTTAGACAGTTATACTTAGAGATATATGCGTAGCAGATTTAAGAGTAGAATATGTGGATTGTGACATAGCTGGTTTCTGTTTTATAACTCGAAATTTTATATATAGAATTTGCAAGCCTCCAGAACAAAACTTTAACACATTCTTATCTCCAGAAAAAGAACCAACTCGAAAGTATTTAAATCTCAGAATACAAGACAGACATTACCTCACACCGCAACCCAACTCCCAAGACCCTCCCAACGTACAAATTCGAACCAGCCCAGCAACCAATATATATATACATTCCTCAGCTTGAATAAGAACAAAACCAGCGGGTTAGAACTCGTTTAAAATTGACAAACTAAACCCAACTGAAACTTAATCGTTCAGAAAATGAAGAATTAAAAATCTAAACTACAGAGATTTCATGTTCGAATCCCAAATTCAAATGAATAGACTGTCCAATTTCTGAAACGAATTGGTGAAGGAAGTAATTATATATACTACATAAACCAGAAAACGTAAGAATAAGACTAAAGGAATGACCTGTGAAGAAAAGCTAACATTTGCAGTCCAGAAACACTCCCACGAGCACCCCACCGTTGAATCCCCCTCGCTGAGAGTTGAAGAACAAGGAGATTTAAGAGGAATTGAAAATCTGAGGGAAAACTTTTAGAATCTAAACTTGCAGACTTAAAATTTTGGATTTTAAACCATAGAGAAATAGAAACTAGAGAGAGGTACCTGAAAGTGAAGCGACGACTACTGCTTCAACTGGAAGTCGACGAACACCTTGCTGGGGAAGAAATTGAAGCGAGGACAGAGGGACGACCGAGGAGAGGAAAGAGCATCGAGAAACAGAGAGGGAGGGTAGAGAGACCGAAAGAGGGATAGCGAGGAAGAGCAGATTGAGTCGTGTGGTTATGTGTTGGGGAAGAAGGAAATGGGGGTAAAGGGACCGATGGTGTCTAAGGGAATTAGGGTAGATGTATTAGATGTATTAGATGTATTGGGTGTATTAGAGTTGTTAATTAGAATGGGCTGGGTAAGAATAATAGAATGGGTTGAGGAAATAATGATTGGGCCTCAATTTAATTAGATGGGCTAGAATTATTTAATAAATGGGCCAACAATTAAATCCTATTGGGTTGAATTATTATAATGATATATATATATATATATATATCTATATTGGACTCGATTTTAATAAAGTATGGGCCTCTTAATTATGAATAGTGGGCCCAGTTTGGATATAAAAAAATGGATTTAGTTATCCCTTAATTGTGGTTTAATAAAAGAAATATTAATCTTTGGATTTAGATAGAAATTTAAGAAATTGAATTAATAATTAGACTTAATCCAATAAATTAGATCTATTAAGTTATGAAATGAGTAATAATATTTTATCGGGTATAGAAATAGTTAAGCACTCAAATTTTAATCGAGTGGAGAGATTAGAGAAATTAAGCTAGATAATAGAATATCATTTCATATTTAGATGAAATAAATTACATACTCACGATGAGTATTTTCCTCTTAATTACGATTAAGGTTCAGCGGAAGGAAAATTCACTCAACTTACACCAGATCATCGTTAGACGAAGAAGCAATTCAGGTAGGCTTTCTTTTACCAAATCAAAACTGTATGCGTTGTACCAAAATTATGATTTTCGTTTTAGAATGCTTAGAATTTCAAATGATATGAAGTATTGCATTGTCGAAAATGTTTGTATTTTGGTATGATGCGTATCTGTTGAACAATTAATTGATTTCGGGCCTTTAAAGATTTCTATCTTTTAAGGCTAGTGTGCACCAGAACTGTGAGTCATCTTAGCGGGTTGGCCTGTAATGACCCGCTCCTTTCGACAAGAACTACTTGGTATCATATATATATATTGGTTACCAAAGTTTTCATTAAGAGTAGAA
Source organism: Leonotis leonurus (assembly GCA_026898415.1). NCBI lineage: Eukaryota > Viridiplantae > Streptophyta > Magnoliopsida > Lamiales > Lamiaceae > Leonotis > Leonotis leonurus. Next base: position 1,467,577 of record JAPKLX010000066.1, on the reverse strand, counting down.
AATCAAGTAACAATTTGACAATATTAATTTCCACTTTGGTTAAATTGAATTCATTTCGTTAGATCTCGTATTAGATGAAAGCTTAGACGGACTAAAATATTATTTTAGTAGGCCTGCATTACTAATTAGCCTAAGTGAGTGATTATTGCAATTAGATTAATAATAGTAGCTATTAATATTGTTCATGTTATTAATTTTTTTTCTTTTTTCTGAATCATTAAAATTTACCACTTCTTGTTAATAGCATGCGACAACCCCGTATATAAAATATTATGTAAGACTACTTCGTACAGTACATAATATATGTACATGCTCTGTTGGAAATATCACTCAATTAATATGGGGAAAAGGAATGAGCTGTCATTGAAACCAAAATAGGTAAGAATAGATATGATATAATAGTAGGATCAGACTTAGTACAAGTATATGGGGATAAATGTCCATTTATACAATGGAAATAAGGATATACATGACACCAACAAAAGGCCCAACGTGTAAAAGGAGTGGTAATATACATAGTACAATTTAAGTAGAATTCAAAGAGTGATGGAGATGAAATGGATTAAGACAAATGGCGGCTGGAATGATATAGGGCAGTCTGCCCTTTCACTTCGTTTCCCTGCAACACAAATAGTAGATTTAGCTAATGGTTAAAGCAGTACAAAGTAAAAACAAGCAAAACCCTTGGGATTTAATAACACACCTCAAACCTCTATATATAAGGAGTTAATGTGAGGTTTAATTACACCCTCATTACTACACTGAAGTGCTGCCAAATTGGAAGCTTGAGAAGAACCGTGAGAAGAGAATTGTAGCAGCCTTGAGGTGAGAATTTAAACCTCTAGCATTAATGTTCATATCTCTTAAAGTTCAACCTAGGATATATATGCATATCTACTTTTGTCTTCCTTCTGAACTCCAAGACAGGATATAGCTTGACTTAGATGCTCAAATCTTTGGACTTAGCTACTTAAACGAACTAACCTAGGTGCTGAAAGAACAACAAATAACTACTAGAACAGATTTCCCCAAGACATAACTTAGAAACTAAAGAACACAACATTCCAGAAATGAGCTATGTACGGGCTAAACTTAAGTAATAGACAAGCAGGAACCAACCAGAAAATTTAAAGGATTCAAAGCGAATAGCTACTAAACAACAAGAATCCAAAGTTTTAAAGTTTAAAACCCACGACTCATCTATAAGTCTTCCCATAATCAATAAGAACATATATATATACGTGTATATAAAGAGAAACAGAGTGGAGCGGGGCAAACTTAGCTATTGTATTGAAGCTCAGTATAAAGCTTCCTCGAAACAGCCTCAAACCACCTCGAATAACTCCAAAACAACCTCGAATCACTTCGAACAGCCCCGAAAGCTCTCGAACCATCCCGAACTAGCTCCGAACCACCCCGAAGAGCCTCGAACGATGCCGGACAGCACTGGACCGGCCCCGAATGGCCTCAGATCACTCTGGACGACTCCAAACGGCCTCGAACCGACCCGAAAGCTTCCGAACCAATCCCGAACAGCTGAACCAACCCAAAATCACCCCAACCTAACCTGCAACTATAGACTAATCTCCAGATTCACTAAATTCACAAATCAGAATTTAAACTAACAATTTCGCATCCAGAATAAATAGAACATGAGAATTATTCGAACAACACCATTCACTCAACCATATAATTAGAAATTAGTAGTGAAGAGGTGGAAGAAAGTAGAGAGCAGAGAGTTAAGGAAACTCTACCTGAGAGTGAAAACAAGGGCAGTGAGGGCGACGTGGCAACGGGAACTCTGGGAAAGAAACCTCCGCTGAGTTCCAGCCAAAGGTGGGTGATAGCGCCGTGGAGACGAGCAGCGGCGGTGCAGGAGGCGACAAAGAACTGGAAGGAGCCGAGAGGAAAGAGAGCGGCGGTGCGCTGAGGAGGAGCGAGACAGATGCAG
>JAPKLX010000066.1:1397773-1465616 GCA_026898415.1 Leonotis leonurus | reverse complement strand
GGTCATGTTCCCGACTTTACTAGAAGATGTAGAAAGCGGGCGTGACATGGCCGGTTCAGTGTTTGCGGAAAGTAGCCACTTTCCCGACACACAGAATTACAGATATGCATGATTACTTCAGAATTTAGACAGCGCTGTCGAACTTTTAAGATCACAAGAATTTTAGTGAACATAGGTTCTTTAGTGACAAAATCCCTATGTTGCACTGTATTACGGCAATTGCAAATATATCAGTACGAATGTGATTTCGGCATGTGTTTACTGAGTACTTTCGTACTCAGCCCTGCATATATTTATAAATGTGCAGGTTAAGTCGTGATGACGAAGTGGAAGGCTCAGCGGTGGTTTTTGTTGAACTTTAAATGTTTTTACTCTCGGTGGTTTATATGTCGTCATACATGTAAATCTAGATATTGATCCAGTTTCCGCTGCCAAATTGTTGTTTTAGATCCAAGAACTGTTTAGCTATCCGTTTTGCTTTCGAACTATGTAGTTCAGACTTGTAATTGTTCTCCGTTATTTCATTCGTGTCGAACTAAGTATTTCAGACTTCGAAATTCTGTTGATGTATTAGGGGTGTTCGTGACACTTAAACTCTATCGAAATCTTCCTCTTTGTTGTACGTTTCATGAATCATCCTTTTATCAATGTTTTCATTTCGTTTGTTTATCCGTATTTCCTTTTAGTCACGTTTTCCTCGATTTTACTTAGAGAAGTAAAATGGGGACGTGACAAAAAGTGTAATTATTAAATAATAATTTGTGACATGTATTTGAGAGTGTCACTAATAATTTTAGTGACATGCATATGCATTTAAAATTTTGTGACACACATAATATATAGTCACATACAAGTGTCACTATTTGAGATTTTTGTTACAATGATATTATGTTTTTCAAATTTTCGTTTATTGTATGATTTTTAATTTATCAGAAAATATAAACTCTTTTATTTGCCCAATTTCTTTTATTATTATATTTTAGTCTAAATTAAAATTGAGATAAAATATGAAAATGTATGTGTGATTAAATATTTCAATAAAAGAAACAGTATGATTTCCAATTTAATAAAATTCGTCTTATTCTTAAATCTTTCAACAAATACTCTTCAAAGTAGGGGCAAATCGATCGGTTCTCGGTTTTAACTTAAATAAAAAATTTCGATCTTTTGAAATCAAGAATCGTTATTTGCGTTTTTAGATGGAATCAGTTTTCTTCCCTATAAAATATTTGGGTATTGATTCTAATTGGAACTGACCGGTTAGAATCGAAAATAAGGAAGATGTATTTTAATGCGTCGGTACCATCCCGTACTAATCGGAACCAAACCACAAAACCGTACTGGTACTTCAGATAACCAATTATCTAATCGTGTTTGGAACTGGTTCTTAAAATTTAATTATTTTTTATTTGAGTAATGGAATGCGATTCCAAATACCTAGAATCAAACCGGTTAATACCCTGTCCAAAATAATATTTTTCTATTTTGTTTTAACAATAAACCGACATTTTAGAAAATGTCTCTTTTAAACAAACTAAAAGTTTTGAGAGTAAACATGGAGGCAGTGGAACGTTTATAAGCTCCTTACCCACTGGACTAATTTTAGTTGTTGGTTTCGGCAAAAGTTGATAGTTTAAGATAGAATGCTATTTTTTCTTATTTTGAAGACTGTTGTCAGTATTTTGGCAAATGAGACATAGGGTAGTAGATCAATGGCAAAACACAAGGAGTTGGGAGTCAGAGAAGATTATTGTCAGATGTAAAAATAAGTTGTGCAGTTGGTGCAAAATTAGATTGGAAGGATTGCAAGACATTAGTTTTAATTTTTGGTTGAGCAATCCTCTTCTGTTGCTAGGGCATATATTGTAATTTATTTTTGCCCGAAATGTTATGGTATCTCTCAGTACTTTATATTTTAATTTCTTGCTTTCATCTTCCATTAATAAAAAATTTCTTTGATAAAAAAAATATAAGTTCATAAAATAAATTGGGAAGAATAAAAATTATATATATGTTTTTTTTATAGATATTAAAAGGTCATGCAATAAGGGACAAATATGAAAATGCATTTGTATAATACTAAAAACATAATAAAGATTTTTTATTGCATAATAGTCTCCTATTACATTACTGAAATCATGAGATGAGAAATAATTAATGTTTCCTTATATTAGATTTAAATCTTAAATCATAATCATGTCATATATCACTATCTCATATCTTATTAATGTAATAGAAAATATTACAAAATTAGGGAATAGTTGATATCATTCCCTAAAATCAATCCAAAAAATCGCATAAATGATAAGAATAATAAATTTAATAATTTGAGAAAACATTGCTTCGAATATTATTTAGCAAGATTATAAACATCTTTAACATAGAAAACATAACCTTAAAGTGACCCATTAAAGGAAAAAAGAAAAGAAGAAAAAAGAAATGAAAGAATAAGATATGAGTGTTTTAATAATGTAAGAAAGGATGATGAGCTAATAATTGAAAATTTTTATGGGTACCTAGTTAATAAATTAAAATTAAGAGAGACCCTTAAATGTTAATAATTAGTTAATTGTATTAAGTTTGTAACTTCCTAAATTAGTGGAGTGAAGGTTGAATGCTACTAAATTCACCATTTATTAGGCCCCATTAATTCTTCTGTGGTACGGCGTAATACCTAGTCACCAACCTGCTATATTGAATAATTCTCCGTCCCACTAAACATAACACATTTTTTTCGGTACGATTATTAAAGAGAGTGTATAAAGTATTGTAAAAGTGATAAATGTGGTAATGTCCACATTTTTCTGAAATGATAACTTTATCTATTTTTGAAATGTGTCAAACTTAGTGAGTACGTACGAATAAGGAAAGTGTATCAAGCTTACTAAGACAAGGGAATAATATTATCTTCTATTCAAAAATATAGTTATAGTAGATATCCTAATTAATAATTAGGCTATTTTTTCGTGGGTCTATATTTAATACTTACCCTGTCCCCAAAATTTATTTATATTTTATTATTTTAGTATGTTCATAAAAATTATTTACATATAAAAAAAATTATTTATATTAAGTGAACTTACATGAGGAAATTATAAATAATTAATCAAGTGCAACTCAAACTCCACTCAATACACAATCATTTAAATATAATAAATTAAATGTTTACAAACTTCACTCATTACATATTCCTACGCAAAATCAACACACATTATTAAACATGTGTCGAGTTAAAATGTCAAAAACTTTAAGAGAGGGTAATTAAAAGTAAAACCTACAGATTTCATGGGGAATTCACATTATTTATAATACTCCATTCATCCATAAAAATTTCACACATATATTTAAGGAGGGTGTATTCAATTGAGATTCTGTTGGATTTTTTTGGACTTTACAAAGTCTGTGGATTTAGAAAATCCATAGACTCCTGTAGAGTTTGACAGACTTTTTTTTATTGATTTACATAGATTTTCATAGATTTGATAGGATTGTTAAATATATTTTTTTATTGATTTACATAGATTTCAATAGACTACGAAGTAAGGGATGACAATGGACCGGGTTGGACCGGGCTTCCCTAAGCCCAGACGCGACATGTAATTTTGTGGATGGGCCCAAGCCCGGCCTATGGCCCAACCGGGCTTGTAATTCAAGTCCAAGCCCAAACTCATGTGGATTGGACGGACATACATATTTTATTTATTTTATTTTTATTTTTAACATATTAAAAATATATATAATTAATTTATTTTAAAATAAATATATATTTTTTAATATTCATTAATATGTCTATTACTTTATATTTATTATACATTAATAATAATAATAATAATATTTATAGTATTTCACTCATATATTTTATTTAATATGTCTATTAATTTATTTTTATTATACATTAATGATAATAATAATTGTATTTATATTATTTTAAATTTATAATTTAAATATTCAGATCGGGCTTGGGCGGACTTGGGTATGCCGGGCCTATACATTAGTCCAAGCCCGACCATGGCGCCATCGAGTCGGGCTTTGGATGCCCATTGTCGTCAAACTTGGACAGATTTGGTTCGGACTGGGCAAAAATTGTCACCCCTAGTAGGGGCCCGAAATAACAGAATGGTAGTCGGATTTAGGGATGGCAATGAGACGGGCGGTTATATGTACAGGCCGAAGCCCGGCCCATCTCCCAGTCGGGCTTGAAAATTAGGCTTAGACCCATATGAATCGGGCGGAATCGGGCCAGACCCATGATTTTTTTAATTAATTAATTTTAAATATTTTTTATTTTTAATAAATTAAAAAATATATATATTTTTTATTGTATTTTATATATTTTAATATTTATTATACTTTTAAATGCAAATAAATATTAACTCCAAATTTATTTAGTTATATCTTATTTAATATATATATATATTAATTTATACATATTATATATTAATTGCAATAATAATATTAATACTATTTTTAATTTATATATTAATTATATAAATGTCAGGTTGGGATTGGGTGAGCCTCGGTATGTCGGGCCTAAAAATTGACCCAAAATCATCCATCGGACTTAAGATTTTGGCCCAAGCCCGACCCATAACGTCATCAGGTCGGGCTTGGGTGGCCCATTGTTGTCGGGCTTGGGCGGGCTTGAGTCGGATCGGACTAAATTGTCATCCCTAGTCGGGTTTGTAGAAGTCTGTGGAAGAATCCGTTGAAATCCCTAGTGATTATAAGAGATTTTGTAGAGAACAATCTATTTATATTTTTAAAAGAGAATCCATGAAAATCCATAGACTATTAAAATTCATGGATTGTTGAATACCTAGAGATTTTATAAGACTTTTTAAAATCCGTATTGAATACCTCTGGATTTTTAAAGACTTGAAAATCTGAATTGAATACCCCTGAATTTTAAAAGTCCAAAAAAATCCTACAGACTCCCCAACCAATACACCCCCTAAGTTTGAGTTCGGCACAAATTTTATTTTGCCTCATTTGAAATACTCAAATATAAGTTCAAAAAGACAAACAAATCAGTGGCCCTATAAACATGGAAGGCTTACTATAGTTTTGGAATAGACAAAAAGCATAAGGGACAGATGCTATGAAAAGGGTGCATAGTTGTCATGTCTTAAACATTTATTCTCTCCCTTCTATTATTCTTGGTCCTATTTAACAAGCAATTCGAGGGTAATTAAAAGTAAAACCTATAATTTTGGAATAGACAAAAAGCATACCCCTCCATCCCATTATTTTTAGTCCTATTTAACAAAAATTATGAGTATTAATTTTATTGATTATGGAGGCAAAAAATAATGAGACAGAATATAAATAATCAAACACGTAAACTTTCACCAAACTAACCTATCTTTCCTTTTTCCCATATGTCTTAAATTATTATCCAGTTTTTTTAATGTGAATAATATTGTAATTTATTTTTTACTAAAATAATTAACCTTATTTTAATGTTAATGAAAAAAGTTGATATTAATAAGAGCAAGATAAAACTATTTTATACTCTATCCGTCTTACTTAATTAGACTCATTTATTTTTTACACACATTAATATTTAGTTATAATAATTTTTGCGTAGAGAATTTTGTGCTTTAAAACTTGCTAAATAAGGAAATATGTCTAATTAAATGAGACAGCTCAATAAAAAATATTAATCTAATTAAGTGGGAAGGAAATAGTATAAATTATATTTTCAAAACATGTTAAATATATTTCTTAATCTTAATATGTATGAAAAGTCAAAATAGACTAGTGATACGAGTCCAGACGAAATGAGTATTAATTTCTACTTTATTTGAATAAGAAAGAAGAAAAAACCATTCATTCGAACAGATTCATATGCCACATTGATCATATTCGTTAAGTTATTTTACGTTCTCTGAATCTCTACAAATTTAAGATGCAAATTTTTTGCTCAATTAATCAAGCACATGTTTATTTGTAGATGAGCCAAAGAAGATTATCAAGACAAACTTACATTAGCTAGCTAGGTTATCAGTATTTCTTGATCGATTTCTTTATATAAATGAAATCAAATTGATTATATAATACTATCTTCGTCCCGTTATTAGAGACTTGTTTCTTTTTTGTATATAGAATAAGAAGTAAGGTAAAAGTTGAAAAAGTAATGAGGTCCACATATTTTAAATAATAACTTTTTGCCATTTTAAAAAATAAGTCAATATTAGTGGGAGAACCCAACAAGAAAAAACGAGCCAATTTTAGCGGGTTGGAGGGAACATGTAATATCGGGAAAGGTAAATTGATCCCTAAATCAGCATGAGAGGGTTAAAATGATTATGAAGGCTTCACGTGCATGCAAGCTTAACCTAGAGCTTCTTAGTGCCTTAGCTTGCACATAACAAACCAATAATTAGCCTATTTTTTGGAGCACTCAAGTAAATTATTTCCCTATTTCTGAAAAAGATTGCTTCAATAAAATTTACTAAGTACTACTTAGTAGTGTTTTTCGCTTTGTTCCGAAAAAAATATGAACAGGTATGATTGTTCATTTTTCACGTAATTAAGGAGATTTGATGAAGACAAAAAAAATGTTGTAGCCATAATCATGAATATTGGATAAGGAGCATTGGACGTTTAATTCATGCAACAGCGGCGCACGATCTTCTGCGCACTAAATCATCATTTATTATATTCACACGCTTTGTTTACCCTTATTTTTCACCATCTTCTTCTTCTTCCATTTATATTCCATCGTCATTTCCATTCAGTAATCAGTACTGCAACTCCCCTACTTCAATAAACACAGTAAGCATAATCCTCTCTTCAAGAATGGAAACTTCCCAGTCTCTTACCATGGGATGGCCAATATGCAACCAAACATTACCAGCTTCTAAGGAAGAGTATGAAGACGATGTTTTCTCTCTCCAATCCCACCTCCCACCACTTGATTTAAGGTAATTATCATATTGTAAACTATGTGTCTAACTATCTTCTTCACTTTAAATTTAATATATCACTTTTTCAACTCGTGTCAGTGGAATTCTTTGTTTTACCGGCTGTGATCATGTTGGGATGCAAGAAACAGACATTGGTGGTGCGGTTTCATCATTCGATTGGGATGTATGTTTTAATGACCCTTTTTACCCCTCACTCGATCTTGATCCACTCACTCCAGGTAAATCTTGATCACACCCATCCTCTCATAAACTTAACATTGTCATTTTCTTCCTAGTAACATTCTGCATCATTTGTTGCAGAGGTTTTCGATAGCAATTATGGGAGAAGCGTATTTTTGGATGAATTAGGAAATGCATTGCATATTCAACCAGAACCGCAGCAGCAGTTGCTTCAATTGGAATACAATATCAATGAAGGTACAATGAATAGTGAGAAGCTGTCAGTGAAAGAGGAGAGGAAAGGAGTGACGAAGATATGGTCGGAAGAAGTGGAGGGGAACAACAAGAATAATTCAAAGAAGTTGTCGAGGCAAATGATTTCCCAGTATTTCTACATGCCAATTTCTCAGGCGGCAAGAGAGTTGAATGTAGGGTTAACCCTATTGAAGAAAAGGTGTAGGGAATTAGGAATCCAAAGATGGCCCCATAGAAAGCTAATGAGCCTTCAGACATTAATCAAGAACGTCCAGGTAGTAGGTTCCTCTCTCTCTCTCTCTCTCTCCCCTTTATCTTTTTCTCTAAGGTTCGATGTTCTCTGACAATAAATGGGATTGTTGCAGCAATTCCGAGAAGAGGAAGGAGAAGGTAAGTTGAAGGAATCGTTGGAGATTTTGGAACAAGAAAAGAGACTAATGGAGGAGATACCGGATTTGCAGTTGGAGGATAAAACAAAGAGGTTAAGACAAGCCTTTTTCAAGGCTAATTACAAGAAGAGGAAGCTCACGCGAATGATCGAGAGTGGTTGATGATGAGGAGGAGGAGGAGGAGCTTAAGTTTCTTTCCTCGGATGATTTGTCTCCTATGTTTTTTAGTTTCTAGTAGTTCAAAATCCGCCATGCGATTTAGGTTAGATGAGGTGGAAGTATATTGTATTTTGTATCGCAATATTAGGAAAAGTAAAACCATGGTGTATGTCCATGCCATCATATATATTTATAATAATATATATGGTGGCTTTTATGCTTTTTTTTATTCGTAAGCTTCTGAAGAAACAGCAACTTTCGTATTTTGTTCTCACACTCGATTCCTTTAACCTCACACAGCGAAGGACAATAAGAATAAATGATATAATAGAATATTAGTGTAACTAATCCGAGAAGGTTAACTGTGACTAAGTATTAGTACAGAATCTTTTGGTGATTAGTTGTAGGTTTTGTAAAGAAAGGAATTTAATTAGGTAGAATTTGTCAGTTCACTCTTTTTGTAATATTTTATGAATGGTGATTGGAGAAGAGCAACACAATGATGTGCAATGAATAACTCTTGAATATGTGAATATATAAACACTTTCAACTATTAGTTAATTCAGTTGAAATTAAATTTTTGATTAATTACATCACTTCTACATTCTCTTCAACTCTAATTCTCTATAATTCAGAGTATTTTCTTCATTTAATGAATCGCAAATCAACCTGACACCCTTCCTTAATTTGCAATCCTCAATTGCTTCTTGAATTTCTTGAATTTGGTAGAGGTAATTGCTTTTGTATGAGCTTATTATGACATGTACCATTAAATTAGACACATTTTAATTAAAAAACTCTCACAGTTTTGATCAAAGTATGTATAATTAAATGAGACAGAGGAAGTAATATTTTTTTAACTCGCATGAAAAATTGATTTTTTTTGTCTTAGCAATTGCTGACATATATTATCACAAAAAATCGAAGTAGGTTCATATTGTTCGAACTTCAGATCATCTAGTAATCTTCTTAGCCAGATGTCTTGAACTACATGAGATAGTATTAGTTCCAAGGCAGAAGTTATATTCAGATGTACTTTTTCGATCATCTAGCGATCCCGCCCAATCGCTATCAGTGTAGCCAACAAGATTAATTTTCTTCTTTATTAAATTCGATAACTTGATTTTTTGTAACTTTCAAGTATTTCAGAATTCTTTTTGCTGCAAAAAAGTGATTTTTTGCATGGTTCATTCATAAATCAGGAAAGTAAACTCACAGAGCATGTAATGTCAGACCTTTCGTTGAGGTATCAAAGATCCATTCAATTTTCTATAAAGTGTGACGTCTACCTTTTCTGCATCATCATGAACTTGCCGTTTTCATTTGGTGCCATTGGAGTGGAGATAGGCTTGTATAGACTCATGTTGAATTTTCTCAACAAATCATCGATTTACTTCTCTTGGCACAAAAAAATTATTCTCGGGCTTAACTCAATTTGAATACCAAGAAAGTACTTTATGAGACCCAAGTCGGTCATTTCAAATTCCTCCATCATTCTTTTCTTAAAATTTTCAACCAGACTCACATTAGTGCCGAAGTAAATTAAATTGTCCATATATAAGCACACCACAAGAAAATCAGCTCCAACATTTTTTTATATAGAGAGAAGTTTCACTTGGGCTTCAGCCGAAGTTTGTTTCAGACTGTATAAGGCTTTTCTTAATCGATAGATTTTTTCCTCCTTGTCTCTGACTTTGAATCCCTTATATTGATCAAAATAAAACCGATCTTCAACGATTTTCCCATTTAAGAAAGTGAATTTTACGTCAAGTTATTTCAATTCTAGCCACCGGAGAAAATTTTTGGTAAAATCGACGTTGGTTGTTGAGAGTACCCATTTGCCACAAGTCGACCTTTGTGTTTATGAATCTCACCTCTCATTGAACTTGATCTTGAAAATTCATTTAATTAGGCCAATTATTTTTTTTTTGTCCATTGTGCACGTCCACAAGCTAAGTTTTGCTTTTCTCTATGTTGGAAATTCCATCTTCCATCGCCTTTTTTCAATTGTCATCATTGGTAGCTTCTTCCAAATTTTATGATTGGCATGAGAATATAACAACTTCACATGATTCATAGATGTCACTAAGTAGCTGTCTCCTTCTAGGAGGACTTTCTTTGTCAAATTCCGCCATTGGAACAAGAAAAGGAACATGAGTAGCATCATTTTCCTGAGTGCGAGATGTTTGTGAATCTTCATAGATTGGTTCCTTCAAAACCTTCTTTCCTTCTCAATCCCAAGTAGTAGCTTCATCAAATAAGACATCTCTAAAAACAATAATTTTATTTGTTGTTTGATCAACGAGTCGAAATCCCTTGAATTCGTAATTGTAGCCGATGAAAAGAAGTTTTTTACCACTTTCATCAAATTTATCATGAGACTGAGATGGAACAAGTACATATGCAATGCTCCTGAAGATTCTGAAGTAATCCAACATTATTTTTTTTTTTGGTCCACGCCTCGAGTGGTGTTTTGTTCCTGACAACTTTTGTAAATGATCGATTCAGAATATATACAAAAGTGTGCACAACTTTTTTCTAGTAGAGATTCAAAATCATTTTCCCTTTTAACATACTTCTTGCCATTTCCAAAATTTTGTGATTTTTTCTTTTGGCAATACCGTTTTGTTGTGGGATCCAGCACCATCATTTGTCTTTTGATTTTGTTAGCTTTGCAATATTCAATAAACGAATTGTATAGATATTCCCCTCCATGATCCATTCTTAAGGTTTTTATCAGGTTGAATGCTTCTAATTCTTTATTGAGGTAAGTATACTGAACAGAGACTATGTTTTTCGTTTTATGAAAAATCTAACTGAATGCACTAATACTCAACCCACATTTTACAAAAATTTTCACAGGCTAAGGAAGCAGCATGATGTGTGTGGCTGAGGAATGATGTTATTGGGATGACGATTCCACGAAGGCCTCATCGGCCATTATTGATAAAGGTTCATGTTATCATATTATCATTGTCCATTTCATGCATACACGTTCATAGGAGAGTTTAGAAGTAGTAGGCCCCTCTTGGACGCTCAACTCCTCAGCCCCTTGTGTAGTGTTCGAGCGAATGCTAACCACACTTGGTGAGCTGGGTGAGTGACTCCTTTTGGCGAGCTAGGATCACTAACCTCCGCCTTTGATCGACGATTCTTATTGGACGATTCAGCCTCTCGAGGATTTTGGATTACCGTTCCTACGAGACGAGCTGTATTATCTCCAATCCCGTCTTTCATATTGGATGATTCGGCCTCTTGGGATTCAGGATTACCGTTCCCATGTATCGAGCTGTATTATCTCCAATTCATTTCATCTTGGACGATTCGGCCTCTTGGGATTCTGGATTATCACTCCCATGAATCGAGCTATATTATCTCCAAATTGCATATGATTCATTTTAGCTTCATTATTATCGACATTACATTTGCATTGGTTAGCTGTTTGGGTTGTAAAATGGCATAGTCAAAGTTATAGAGGAGATGTTGTCCGATTTTCAAGGACAACTCTCTCTTATATAATGCACACGAACACAATGCTCCCATTTCTTCCCCGCTTCTTTTATTCCCGCCCAGTCATGCCCTTGGCGCGTGCGCCGTCCCTCGGGATTTGGGGCGTGACAATTATTTACATTCTTAATACTCCCCCTCAAGATGGAGAGGGAGAGAACCATCTTGACAAAAAAATAATAACGAATTCCCCTTAATGCATACATGACATTAGTATGAGAGCTTGAACATAAATATCCTCAATGTTTTCTATCTTCAATATGAGGTAAACTCTAACAATGTGCAAGGTCAGTTCAATCTAACACACCACCTGAACTATAGGGATGTTGGGAAGGTAATGAGGCTGCCGACGTTCTGAAATTCCAAAACTGATATTTCAAATGGATACCACACTGAATGCAAAACACATAGAATAATTTGTGATTTCATTCTGAAGGCCAAATGAGAGAGAGATTTTTTTTGTTGAATGAATTTCTAAAAATTGACAACATAGCACAAACGATGATGATGATTAAAAGATGATTATAAGGAAGATCAATGACGATAGACGGTGAGATAAAAAAGATGATAGAGAGATAAGGGGAGAGAGAAAAACTGAGACTCATAGTTGTGCAAGGATATCAAAAGATCAAGTCAAGAAACAATCTGTTCAAAGGAATGTGAGGTGTTGCCAAGAACAAATTGACTGACCTGTTAGGAAGAATAATGAAAATAAACAACAAAACTGATTACAATTCACCATCCTAAATTTTCACAGATTTATAAGGCAAAATCAGAGAAATAGACTTGCGATTCAAAAGAAGAAAACATAATACACGATCAACAATAATCTTAAAAGACAAGACGCACACTATGGCGTAGAGACGAAACGGTCGATTTCCAACGATAAAAATAGACAACAACCGATTTTATCGGTGAGAGACAAAACAACCAATTTAACGGTGATGGAGAGAGAAAACTCTGAGTTTAATAAAAAACTATAGAGATGAAATCGATAAAATCAACATTTGATTTTAATCGAAGAGAGAAACTAGATTTAGATCTTAGATCCGAAGAAAAACTCATCCGTAACAAAGGATCGGTGAGGGATAAACACCAAACGATTTGATCGGTGAGAAATTGAGAGGAAATGAGGAATGAACCAAGAACAAAAGATATAAATACATTGGGAGAAGGAATCAACGACAGGCAAAACTGTGGCCACGAAGACGACAAGATTCCGCACAATAAGTAATTGGAGAGGATGATGAATATTAGGCGCCGCGAAACGAATTTGCTTGTCGCTCCGATACCATGTTAATGTCATGAATAGCCACTCAAGAAATTGAATGAAGAAGTACACGAGGAGTGAGAGTGGAGAGCAGCGTATACAAGAGAGAAAAAGAAACTTTTATTTATGGGTATTTTTGTTATTTTTTACATCATACAACTAACACTTATTTATACAAAAGAGTATATGAAACATAAATAATAGAAGCACAAAGAGAAGATACAAGATTCTTCTATGATCTTCCAGATTATTCCACACTCTTCTATTCACTTTATACATTATACATTATGTTATTTACATTCTAAATAAATTTCACATCCTCTTTTCATTCAATTTTCTCTTTGTTTTGAAACCAACAATCCCCTTGTGAATGATTTTGCATCTTTTTCATTTAAAGTAGCAATATTTGGATTCGTGGTTGGACTTCTTGCAAATAATACAACCAAAATTGTTACTTGAAGAATTTGAAGGTTTGGTTTTCGAGCTGCTTTTCTTCTCATTCGGCCTCCACGAACCAGACTTGTTATAGTTTGCGTATTCTCTTGATTTTTTTTCCTCATTGTTGGAGTTTGATTTTGACACTTGCTTTGATTGGAAAGCTTGTTCGACTGACGGATTTTCTAAACGGTTAATTCTTTGCTCATGTTCTAGAAGAGATCATGTCAACTCGTACATCGTCATTTTGGTTAAATCTTTTGATTCATCAATCTGTCCACAATAATTGAAGTTTCAAGACAATTGTCATCTAAGTACCTTCAAATTCTTTCTGCAATATTTCCCGAGCATCTATGGCTTTCTTTACACCAAAGATGCGTGGAAAAATAGTTTTTCCAACACCTTGAAAAATATATAGCAACGCCATTACGTCTCTTTTCTTGAATTCCTTATGCGGCTCTGTGTAGTTTTCATTATCTTTGTTTGGTTTTTGACATTCTCTGTTGATCATTTCCCATAAATCCACAGATTCGAAGAATGTTTGCATTTGATTGGTAGTTGTCATGAACACACGTGAAAGTGGGAGATTTGTAGTAGGAACAATTGAAAAGAAGAAGAAGGCTTGGAGAAATTAGAGATGAAAGGTAGATAAAAGAAGAATTCAAACGGAGAGGGAGAATGTAAGAAACTTGAGAAGAAGATAAGAAAGTAGATAATTCATTTCTAGCATAATACTCAAGTTTTCTTGCTTATAAACTGGTACAACCCACCATATTAGGCTCAATAACAACTTTAATAGAATTAGCACTTTCAAACAATATAAACAACTAAAAAAAAAAACGTTATTTTAAACATTCAGCAACATTAAGCTTTCTTCATCACTTTCCTTTCTCCCCAGCGAAACTATCTTTCTTTTCAATTGAACCACAATTCATTTCTCCACCTCTAGAATCCTTAACAATACCCAATCGATACATGACAATATCGCCCCCATTTGAGATCCTTGTCCTCAAGGATCAATCTTTTCACGTGGCAGTCAACCCATATCGTAGACAAAGTTGCTCGAGCTCTGTAGATTGACTTTCTTAGCCAAAACATCGATGGGCTTGTTAGTCTCTGCATTCGCATACACCATCGAACTCTCACATATGTTGAAACAAAATAAATAACTATTGCAATGGCTAATGAGATATCCACCAGATTGTTTAGTCTCCCCAAGAAAAACAATTACAGTCCTAACAACATCCACTTGAATATTTGCAAAGAGATACCATCTTTTATGTATGAACTCCCCATCACCCCCAATCACTATCTCCAAAACATAATTTCAAAGACTCTCCCTTGTTAGAACTAATATCATTGCCAAAAACTACTTTAGTCCCCCTCTTACCAAATAATCTCAATTTCCCAGCACCATACAAATCATCATAAACATAATATTCCAAAGTTGTATAATATAATTTACAGGATGTCTCATTGTACAAGTTAGTTTCGAACAGGGACACCCAATTCCATCTTTTCTCGTCGGAACTTCATAATGTATATACCCAACCAGAAACTTCATATCTTGATGTTTGAAAATGATATCAATCTGTAAATCTGAAGAAGGATCCCACTTTGCATCCTCAATACTCTTTCTATTGTGTGTAACATCAACATTCAACTTTTCATCCTCAATTCCATTTCTATCATTAAAATCTAATTCAATAGTAGGAAACATCACAACAATATCTCTATTCAATCCACAATCAGGGTGGTGAGACATCATGTCATGACCCGTCAACCCTTCATGAAAAACCTCTAAGATGAGTAATTTATTTCTTACCAATTCAATAGCTTGAGAGAGTGATGTAGAACCAAACATTCTAATAGAATATTGCAGCTTTCCACAGAAGCCACTGATGAAACTGTCAATGAAATAATTTTCAGAATATTGACAATTATTTAGCATCAAAACATGATCAATAAATTTTTCAAATTTATCTACATAATTTTCAAAACTAACAACGTATTTGAGCTTACTAAAGTCTTCAAAGATTTTGGTCTCTCTTATGTCTTCAAATCTAGCAGAAATCAATTCAACCAGGAGGTCCCAAGTTGGATCCAATTTTCTCAAAGGTAAACTATCAAACCATAAAGTGGCATTTCCCTCAAAGTGAATAGAAGCTAAATACACTTTCTGATATGAATCAATGTCAGGTATCCATCTGAAATAGTCTTCACATTTGATAATCCAAGACCTAGGTTGGTTTCCATTAAACTTTGAGAACCCTAATTGAGACAATGAGTGAGAAGAAATACCAGATTCATGAGATTTGAACTCATGAATTGCAATATGCGAAATGTTAGAGTCGTCAAATATAGGTTTATCATTCGCATATGAGTTTCCTTCTCTGAAATGCAATAAGTGAAAGAGAGTTGATGCGTGAGTGGTTGATGAAGCAGACTTGAAGATCTGTTCCAATTTTCCAAATGTGAGTTGCAGATTCATAGCTTCGGGTGTTGTCGTATGGCCTAAGAACGTGTGGGTCATACCAATTGTCATGAACACACTTGAAAGTTGGGGAATTGTAGTAGGAACAATTGAGAAGAAGAAGAAGACTTGAAGAATTCAATACGGAGAGGGAGAATAGAAGAAACTTGAGAAGAAAATAAGTAAATAGATAATTCATTCCTAGCATAATACTCAAGTTCTCTTGCTTATAAACTGGTACAACCCACCACATTTGGCTCAATAACAACTTTAATAACACTAAGCTTTTAAAATTTCAGAAACATTAAGCTTCCTTCATCACTTTCCTTTCTTTCCCAACGAAACTATATTCCTTTTCAATTGAAGCACAATTCATTTCTCCACCTCCAGAATCTTTAACAATACCCATTCGGTACATGACAGTAGTGCTCCCCTTCAAATAAATGAATTTAGGTAGAACTTGGAGTAGCTACAACTAGAGCTGACAAAAGAGCGGGTCGAACTCGCCCAGACCTGGTCCAATGGGCTTTTCATAATTTTGAGGCCCTTCCAGGCCTGCCCGAATATTTTCGGGCTTCAAAATGTGAGGCACAACCTAATCCCGGGTGGGCGGACTTTTTTCTGGGCGGGCCCAAAATTTAATTTATTTAAAATAAACAAGGAAATTCTTTGAAAATTTGACATTTACAACGTAAAATAAATTTAAATGTTAAATAAAACTAATTAAAAAACTATGCAATTAATATCGTTAAATGTTAAAATAAAATTATAATTAATATCTTTAAATGTTAAATAAATTTATGTATAAATAATTAAAAAACATAAAATATAAACACCACAAAATAATACTCCATCTGTCCCATTCAAGATTGCCCTAAAAGTTAATAAAACACTCACAGTTTTGGTCAAATGGGGCATCTTGAATAAGACGGAGGGAGTAATTTATATTATATAACAATTAAAACTTCAAAAGTCTTTTATTCATTATATATCAAAGTGATGCAAATTATAAATATTACAATGATAATTTAAATTAAATAACAATTGCAAAAAATAGTGTTTTATCATATACTATCGGGCAGACTTTTTAGTCCGAGGACCCCGGGGTTTTTAACCCAAAGCCCATCGGGCTCAAGGCAATTTGGGATGGACTTTTTAGGCCCTTTTGTTTTTACCTCATTTTTTCAAATCCAAGTCCACCCAAACCTCGAGTTTTTGGGCGGGCCTATGGGCACTGGTCACTTTTGCTAGCTCTAGCTACAACTCACTCCTTTTGTTTTTAGTTCTTATAATACTTTTTGATGGTGATTAAGAGAAGAGCAACACTATATATATATATATAGTGTGCAAGCAACTATTAATTAATTCACTTGAAATTAAACTTTTTTTACTACTTCACCATTAATTAATTCACTTCAAGTTAAACTTTTTTGACTACATCATCTTTAGACTCTCCTTAACTCTCATAATTCA
Organism: Leonotis leonurus; assembly: GCA_026898415.1. Taxonomy (NCBI): domain Eukaryota; kingdom Viridiplantae; phylum Streptophyta; class Magnoliopsida; order Lamiales; family Lamiaceae; genus Leonotis; species Leonotis leonurus. Next base: position 1,448,567 of record JAPKLX010000066.1, on the reverse strand, counting down.
ATGTATATTCTTCATTTAATGAATTGCAAATTAACCTTTCAACACTATTAACATAGTCAAGTTTCCAGCCCAAAATTTCTTTAGTAGTACTCCCTCCGTCTCACTGAATGCGGTCACAAAGAATTCGACACGGAGATTAAGAAAGTAAAGTGTTGTGTTTTAAAAAAATAGGAGAAAAGTATTTTAAAGGTAAAATTATTTACTTTTTGGGAAAGTGGTCAATATTAGTGAGACGTCCCAAAAAGAAAACGTGATCACAAAGGAAACGTGGTCACATTTAACGAGACCGAGCGAGTAATATATATCAACAGAATAGCACAACTTTCATATATTTCACACACATGTACGGACTAATTCAGAGAGAAGCTGTAAAATTGAATAAATTAGTGCAAAACTTGAAAACTTCAACTAAAAGCCACTTGAAGGGTGCAGCAATAAAATTATACAACACTGGATACTCGTTTTGTTGTAAATAATCACTTCGTTACAGGAAAGAAGGGAACACCAAATTCCCAAATAAGATTGCCTACAAAAATGATATTTCGAGTGTTGCTTTATTATTCTGTTCCGAATATGCATCAGCTGCAGTAAAAATTTATGCGGTGAGGGGTTGCTTTTGTACAAAAGCGACACCCTTTTCAATACTGGCTTTCAGCTCTGCCTTCAGAGCTTCTAGAGACTTCTGTTCGTACTCAGTTAGTCCGTGAAGCTCTGATGTAATCACAGCCTCGACTCCTTCCTTCCCGAGCTTAATCCTCGAAGCAAAGAAAGGCAGTTCAGTAAGGTCTGACTGAATGTAGGAGCACTCGTACACATCAGCATCCCCATCAAGAGCTCGTAGTGAAGACTCTACAAATCGCGCTGCAGCATACGCCATGGAAAGAGTGGCGGATCCTGCTCCGGCCTTTGCCTCAACAACTTCTGTCCCGGCATTTTGGATCCTCACAGTTAACTCTTCCACTTCCTCATCAGTAAAAGTAACAGAAGGCTTTGTCTTCGACAATAGAGGTAAAATAGTAATCCCTGCATGCCCCCCAACAACCGGGACATCAACGTCTATCAGCTTCAAATTCTTCTTCTGCGCGACAAAAGTATTAGCTCTAACAACATCAAGAGTTGAAACGCCAAAGAGCTTCTTTGGATCATACACCCCTTTCTGTTTCAAGACCTCAGCAGCAATTGGGACTGTGGAGTTCACAGGGTTGCTGATGATGTGAATGAAGGCATCCGGGCAGTTCTCAGCAACAGCCTCGACCAAGTTTTTCACTATGCCGGCATTGATGTTGAAGAGGTCGTCCCTGGTCATACCTGGCTTCCTTGGAACACCAGCCGGTATGACTACAATATCAGCCCCCTTCAAACAATCCGCCAACTCAGATGCTCCCGTAAAATCTGCTACTACAGAGGGCGTGTTGCAATGACTGAGATCAGCAGCAACCCCCTTAACATTTGCTATATCATACAGATTCAAGGCAAAAACAAGTGGCGACATCTTGACTAGAAGGGCAAGAGGCTGGCCTATACCACCTGCAGCTCCAAGAATAGCTACTTTGTAGGATGCACGAGGCTGGGCACATGTGTAAGATCTCTGGCTCTGTTTTCGTACATTTCTATTGCATGAGTGATTAAGGGCTTTGCAGCTATGACCGCCTAAGAATGACGATTCTGTTTCACAATTTACAGAGTTGCTTGCTTTGAGGCCACTGAAATTCCTGAGGCAGTTTTTGGAGTTGAACTTGATGCTTAAAGCCTTTGATTGCGTCAACTGACCTACTTTGGGGCCTTTAGATGCAGCAGATCCAATTGAGAAGGTGGTTGCTGATGTTGCTGCCATCTTTGCAACCTGCAAAGTCCTATCACATTTCAGCATCACAGAAAACATATTTCCATTTTTAACATTATAAACTAAGCACAGAATAAGAGTTAAATAGTGTACGATCCGATGAACATATATCCAATGGAAGGATAGAAAAGATATGCATCCATTGTGTTTTCCTGATCCAGATGAGTAGAAACCTACAGGCTCATTCATTTTGAATGATAATGAGTTCCCACTGAATGTGCATATTTTCATATGAGATGAGAAATATTTAGATTCGTTATTCGAGTAAAATTCTTCTACGAAACTTAAGCAAAACCAACCAAGATCTGGAAGATCACATAGTTCTATAAGAGCCAAGTGATTTCATGCATTCCACCATAATTATATCAATGAAATTTATCCATAACTGTAAAAATCGGATCGTAACGAGCATCGTTTTCGTCTTCAACAAAAACAACAAGATTATTGCAGGATTCAACCTATATAACTTAATACCTTCATACTCAGTGATGATTTTGCATAAATATAGCACCGAGAATTATCTTTGATGCGTGATGAATAGTGTATTGCTTAAAGTGCACGAGACATTCATATCAATTTCAAAAAATCGCAACATCAACAGATCTATGAGCCAAAACTAGCTCAGATCAAATCTAAATTTAGTCAAGCATTACAAGAAGAACAAAAATATCCGGATTTCATCCAACACAGAGCGATATTTGAGAAAAAGGGAAGAAGAAAAAGCAAGCAGACGTACCTTGGGGAGTGTGAGTTCAAAATTGAGGAATTATGGAAATGGTGTAGAATGACTATGGGATTAAAAAGAAGAAATACGGTGAGGTGGAGTGGAGTGCGGGAAGAGAGCAGTGGGGGGGTTGTTCTCAATATCTCCGCCGAAGGGCCTCGGTCGAATCTACGCGCAGCGAAACTATCTATAGTAAGCAGCGACAGTGTTATGTTCTTTAGCGAATTTCACTTTTTCCAATTTTTCTTTACAATTAATTATTTAGTTGTTGATATCTTGAGGCTGAGGCGTACTACTAGAATAAGAATCTTTCTTTTTGGGCTTCAAAGATTCTGCAAGATCAAATCTAACCGTCTATTTGAGTCTTCAATCCACGGTTAAGATATCTTTTAATGCAAAAAAAGAGAACAAAAAGATTATTGCTGATTGCTGTAACTTGTAAGGCCACCTACTCTTTTAGACATTTTTTTGTTGGGCACAAATGTTGATTTCGACTATATTTTTTGGAGGTGGTAATATGTTGGGGTGTAAGCTTGTTTAGTTTAAATTAATAAGGTGTTTAGAGTTCAAATCAAGCTCAAGGTCAAGCTCGTTTAGTAAGCTTGTTTAGTTTTTTGATGATTTTAATTTTTTAGTTTGAACTCAAGCTCAGACTCGTTTGATATTTACATTAATGAGGTTCGATTGAGTATTCAATTGAAGGCTCGATGGAAGGTTCGTGAACAAACTCAATAAGATGTTCATAAACAAACAAACTTCAACGAGTTAAACACTATCATACTCGAATTCGACTCGATAAAATTATCGAACTCGAAATCAAACTCGAGCTTGACTTTTATCCTATCGAATTAAGTTCTGAACGAGCTTTTATTTCAAGCTGAACCTCAAATAGCATGCAAATATCTATGTTTGTTTGAAACCCGATCTCTTTTGTTTCATGTTTTAGCCTCAATTATTCTACTCATATTAATTATAGAGTAGTCTAGTAGCCAAAATCAATTAAAACAAAGATAGCATAAAGATACAAAATATAGTGTCTAAATTTTTAACATAAAAAGACTATAAATTAAAAATATACTTAATTCAAAAACTATTCCAACAATTTCATTTTTGTATTCATGTTGAATAAAAGGAAAAAATAGCATATCCGCCTTAAGTTAGACGCCTCTATGACGAATTTACCCTTTTATAATTCAGTTTTGTTCAAATAGGCCCGTGAGGTTAATAAATTGCAACAATTTAATCCTCCATTCTAACGTTCGTTTAATGTTGTTAAGTATATTATTTTTTTATTTGTGATTTTCAACTGCTATAAATTTTAAAGCTATGAAATTGCCTACTTACCATTAACGTAGCTATATAAATAAAACGAAGTCCTTTTATCATATTCAATACAGTCAAACAAATATACACATCAATGGAAGAATTTCAAATTCATTTTTTAATATTTCTAGCTCTCATATCTTTAATCCTGCTATGGTCCGTTCCAAAATAGCTCTCCAAATCAAATACAAATAAGTATAAAAGTGCACCACTGTCGCCGCGGACGTTGCCGGTGCTCAGAAACCTCCACCAGCTCAGCCTCCTCCTCCACCGCGATTTCCTATCTCTCTCTCAGAAGCACGACAAGCTCATGCTTCTTCACATGGGGTGCGTATCGGTCCTCGTGTCCTCCGCCACCGCCGCAAGGAAAATAATGAAAAACCACGACCTTTCCTTTGTAGATAGGCCTTTATATAAAGCTCACAAGAAGATCCTCTACAATGGCAGAGACGTCGTGTTGGCCTCCTATGGCGAATACTGGCATCAGGCCAAGGGCAACCTCATGCTAAAGCTTCTCATCAACAAAAGAGTCCAATCTTTCCAGCCGATCATGGAGGAAGAAATCGCCCTCCTCGTCAGTAAGATTCAAGAATCTTCTTCAGGTCATGTCGTGAATCTGAGCAAATTATTTTTTCAATTATCTTACAATGCGAATTGTAGAGCGATGGAAAAGTTCAAAACAAACCTTTATCTCTCTAAGTTGTTGAATATCACAAATAAAAAGTATTGTACTTACGACGTTAAACGATCGTAGAAGGGACGGTTAAGTTGTTGCAACTTATCAACTTTAGGGGCCCATTTGAATAAAACTAGACCAAAGGGCCCCCATAAGGGCGTCTACCTTAGGGGTGAATATGCTACTTTTTCCTAAACTTAAAGTGTCAATATTTTTTAGCAATGTCACATAGTAAAATGAATTATTATTATACTTATTATTTTTATATCGTATTTTGAACTGTCTAGCATACAGACTCACACACGATGTATTTTGAACTAACTTTGTTTGCGCATTAAAGGTGATAACTCTTAAGTAAGAGTTATTGTTTGGTTCCTTTTATTTCTTATTTCATCCCTTTGTGTGGTGTCTTGTTGTTATTTTATTTATTTGAGTGTTATTTTATTTTGTTTTGCTCTTGTATTTTTGAGAAGAGGCAATTTTATTATCCAACATGTTTTGGCGTAGGAAAATGGAGTAATTTGGCCTATTATTGCTGACTAGACAAAAGAAGTGAGGTGGAAAAGAGTGGTCCCAAATTGGAAGTCAAAGGAGGAGTCAAAAGTCACAAATGGACAAAAAGGAGGGCATACAAGTCCTTTTGGATGCTAAATGAGGAAACCTACATGCCTAAAAGTGAGAGCGGCAGCCGCAATACACATAGAGGGGGGATTGGAGATTCTACAACTAAGAGAAAAACACAAAGAAAATAGTGAAAAAAAACTGGAGAGTTGGGCAGCGGCAGCTTGAGGGGCTGAGGAATCATCTTACAGCGGCAGCAGCTCGGAGGAAGGATTGAGAAATCACCTCCACACTCTTGTTCTTTCTTTTCTCTATCTTAAAATCTGTAGAAGAATGGTTATATTGTGGAGAAACATTAGTTTATTTTCAGTGTCTGTTTTCAGAATGAACTAAATCTGTAGAGACTTGGGTTTGAGATGACTTTTGCCTAATTTAATGAGAATCAAGCTCTGATTTCTATGGCTCTTTAGTTCCTTTCATTTAACAACACTTAATCTATCTTTATGTTATGTTTGGCCAGCATATTATGAGGATTTAGTCATTGATACATCTGGAAAGGTTATTAATGGTGAAAAATGTTAAATGAGCACTAGAATTGATAGTATAGGGATATGCATTAATCTGGTGCGGCACTGATAATTAGTGATGAACTGTTATTTAATTCAATTTAGCTTGGTATAGGAATATATAACTTTGTTGATTTAATTTAATGCATAGGTGTTGGAAAATTCGTATGCTAAATCTGAGAATTACGCCACTGTAACTAATTGCTGATGAAATGTTGTAGCAAAGTTTGCGCAATTGTGAACAGGCAGAAGGAATTCCGAACCCGAGTCCATTTTAAATCTGTTGATTATCTAATTATTTTCCTTTGCTTTGGTTCCTGATCTTGTTAATTTTCAGTTTGCAGTATTTAGTTGTTTTAATTCTAATCCTCGGTCTTGTTTATTTTTGTTCGCATCGTTGGAATCTAGCGTAGAAAAAAATCCAAAATATTGATTTAAATTCCCGTCGTTTTATTTCTTTTTAGTTGAACGTGTACAAGTACATATCTACATTCCTTGTGGATACGAATCTGGAATAATTCCTTATATTACTTGTTGATTGCGTGCACTTGCGCATTATAAATTGTGTATATCATTTCACACAACAAAAGGTATACCAACTCTCTCTCAGTCTAATTATTTTTGGTGAAAAATTACGCACCAAATTTTGGCATTGTTGACGGGGATCGGTTTAAGCAGAGTTTTCTTAATATTTTTCGTTCTGCAATTTATATTTCTTTTCTGTTTTATTTTACATTTTTTATGCCCCGTTCTTCTCGTACAGGCGAATTAGTTTTTAATCCAGAGATCGAGTTCATCGGTGAAACTTTCATTTTCTTTGGGCATTGTTTTGCAAGCTTCAATAAAACTAGACAATTTGAGAGGCATAATCATGCTCAACAAGGTCTTTGTATCAAAGGTATGATCTTCAATCTATTTGGAGCTTTCATGTGTTTCTTTTTTTTAAATTGTTTTGAATTTACTTCATAATCTAACAACTGCGCAGTTTGTGAAAAATCTAGCTGAGGAGAAGAGGCGAGTCCATTCTCTTCAATAGCATTAATTTTTCTAGAAATGTTATTGATTTTACTAGAGGTGAAACTTTGAAAATCAAGACAATGAAGCATGACACAATCATGGCGATGAAGTCTATCTCCTTTTCATGGTGATGAAGACAAATGTATAAGTAATCTTGTTTTATATAGCTCGAAGAAGGCTATTAGAACACCTTTTAAGGCGCAAAAGTCATCTAATGCTTGGTTTCTAGAGATCTTGTCAACGTGACTATAAAAGTCCAGAAACGATTTCTAGCCAAGCACAAACCCTAATATTGTATGAACTGCATGATTTTAGAGAGATGAAACATATGTTGATTCCTAACTTCATCTAAACCTTGTTGAGGCAAGGGGTAAGTTGACATGCGGTCAAAGCTGGGTAATTCTTACCTCACACAATTCCATTTCCAGAAGTTCGTAGGCCATCACTAAGGTCACGGATTATGCAAATACAAGTATACAACCAAAGCAACATGTTTTGGGATGGGCTAAGAGCATCTGCAGCGCCAACAAGCTCGGGAGTCTCGGGCAGCGGTCTCCAAAGTCCGCGGAAGGAGGCCGCCGGTGTGGAGGACAGACTCGGGAGATCAGCCTCTGAGGTGGGAGGCAGCCTCGCGGCTCGGGAGGCTCGACAGTTTTCACCGCTGCGGGAGTGGGACTCCGGAGTCCCATCCTTTTTTTTATTTATTTTTTTGATTTTTTCTTTTTTTAAATAATTGTAATAGATAAATTCATTTATAAATATCATATTTCAATTACATATTTTCATACATCTTTTAATTTTAATTTTAATTTTAATTTTAATTTTCTTTTTTTATTAATGTATTTAAATTAAATTTTAAAATAAAGATTAAAATTAAAATTTAATTACATATTTATTAATTTAAATTAATAAATTTAATACATAACAAATATCGAAAATAAAAAAATACATACATCATAAAAAACAAAAATAAAATAGAGAGCCTCCGGAGTCCGTGGGTGAGAGTCTCCCTGTGCTACCTACCAACACAACCTCTCTAATTTCTATGGAACCCATATAAAAAAGTTTCATTTATTTACGTAAATGACACTGAGTCTCTAAAATGAGAGTCCCCTATTGGGGATGCTCTAAGAGGAGCCGCGGCGCTCGGAACTCCTGATGTCATGGGCAGCCCAGGGCAGAGTGGGACGCGGGAGGCCAATGGCGAGGCCCCCGCTGTGGGTCTTGGGCGCGGAAGGCCAGCTCCTGTCGGGAGCGGCTGTCTCTGGGCGCGAGAGGTCCGTCCATTTTCACCGCTGCGCGCATGGGCCTCCGAGGCCATGCATATTTTATATTTTCTTTTTTCGTTTTTGCTTTTTTTTTTAATTCCTAAATTTATCAATAAATACCTTATTTCAATTCCACATTTTCACACATCTTCATCCATTCTTCAATCTTTCAACCATCTTTCTTCAACCATTTCTATTACAAGTTAGCCAAAAAAAATGGATGATCAATTCAATAAGTTTCTATACCGAAGTCAAGGCGGAAGCTCCGATAATCAAAGTTTGGACAATTCGTTGTCCGGAGTTCTGAATTATCAAAGCCAAAATTTTTCTTTCTCTTTCTCTCAGTTTTGCCCCTCTCAATTCAACCCTCTTTTCTACTCTACTCCTTCTTATCCCCGGCCAAACTTATTCGGGCCAACAATTTTTATTTCCTCCATATTCACCCCAATTCGCTTCCCAACCATCTCTTACATTCTCAACCGCTTCCTCCGGGGGAGCCGAAGCCGCAAGACTCGACAGAATCAACTTGAATGATTCCTTCGACAATTCTACGGACGAGACTCTTTCTCTCTCTCTCTCCAAAGGTGCCGCTCGAACAAAAGTGGATGTTGCCTACACCGAGGCGGATGACATCGTACTTTGCCGCATTTGGCTCGACACAAGCCAAGACCCCATCGTCGGCAACAACCAAAAGGCCGAGGCCTATTGAAAATGCATCATAGACTCCTTCAACCGGCAATGCAACCAGACGAAGCCTCGCACTATCCGACAGTTGAAGTGTCATTGAGATCGAATTCAATGGGCAAGCGACAACGACATCTAAGCGACACCGACCACGACATCTACCAAAAGGCGTTGGCGGAGTATAAACAAACCAAAAGGTCGGAGTTCAAATACTGACATTGTTGGGAGATTTCGCAAAACACGCAAAAATTCCAACGCATTTTTTCAAGCATCCCCGCCAACAAAAGGGGCAAAAATAATATGGGGGAAGGGTTCACGAGCGACTCAACCCAAGGAGGCGACGCCCAACCCGAACCTGAGTAACGTCCGATGGGGACGAAGGCCGCGAAAAGAAAAGGGAATGGTAAAGCCTCCACCTCCGCCTCCGAGCAACCAAGTAACGAAGCGTTGGAAGCTTTTAAACAAACTTCCAACGCAATCACAACATTCACGTATGACACAACAAGACTTGCTTATTATAAGATCTTGTTGAAGGATACGTCGAGGATGACCCCCGAGCAACTCGAGCTACACAACACGATGTGTGTTCAAATTAGAAGTAGGTTTGATTTCTGGTTTAATTTTTTTTTAATTATTGTAAATTTAAATTCTAATGTTGTATTTTAATTTCTAAGTTAGGGTTTAAATTATGTTTTGTACTTTCTATTTTAATTTGAATGTTTTCTTTTAATTATTCTAATTTTAATTTTAATTTTTGTTTTTTTATATTAATATTCTAATTAAATAAAAAATATTAAAATAAAAATAAATTTAAGTACATATTTATTAATTTCAATTTGTAATTTAAATTAATAAATTTAATACATAACAAATATCCAAAAGAGTTAATTGTGCAAAATACCCCATTCTCTAACTTTAGGATGTAAACTATCCTATTGTGTAAATATGTACCAAAAGTGCCCAAAACATGTGTTTTGGACCATTATACCCTTTTCTCATTTTAATCCAAATAAAACCCTTTTTAATGTTTAATTTCAAACAACAATTATCAGGCCCATCACACTTCCGTATAAATTCAATATTAATACCAACTTTTTATACCTTCTTTGACCGATAAGCTGTCGGGTCGTATCCACCGGAAGTTTTAGGGACCTCGTCCAACCACCAGGAGCACCTTATGGATTCCAGACGCAGACTCCTTCAACAGCTCACAGCACAGCCCTCGTTCGTTTCCTACCCGGGGCGTATAAGTATGTTTGTTGGTAAAAATAAGGAAAATATAAATCTAGAAGATGATGAACAAAAGCCCAAATCTTATTAAGGAATTATAAATATATATTACATACTAATTAGATCTCCTTTAGGGAGGAGACTAACTTGTTTAGCTACCTATGGTAGCGGAAAGGAAAACAACTCGCATAAACTATATCGTAATACAATTTTTTATTGTTAGAGAGAAGTCAGGAAAATTTTCGATGATCTTTAACTCCCTCCAAATGCTCGTTTATATAGAAGGCTTGAAGCCTCCCCTTCCCTGCATTATTGCCTCGGATCCTTATCTTCTAAATGATGCTTCTTCATGTGAAGCTGGGTCCAGATAAGGCTGCCGACACAAACATTTCTTAGTGGTTGGACCCCTTCTTTGAATTAGTGGTCCATCTTTTTATGGTGGAACGTCCTTTTCTTCCACCCACCATTGTCGTTTTCTTTTTGGTGGGTGCTGCTTTATCAGATGCTTTCTTTTACCGAAAGCATCTCCTGTTTTATCTTTACATGGCCCTTTTATTTCTGTCGGCCATCTGTCTTTTTTGGAGGGCCCCTTGGAGCCTTTCCTTTTGGAGGAGTCTTCATCTCCTCATACTCGTTGGCTCGAAACTTCTTCTTATCTGGTTTAGGTAAGAAGCCTTTTCCGAACTCAGGTTCACGTTGGGCTGGACAATCTGAACATATCCTGGATGCCCAATGGCCAACATGAGCCATATTGCAGAACTTGCGATGGGTTTCTTTACTCATCGCCATCTTGTTTTCCCACAGAAGAGTTCTTTTTCTCTCAAAAGCTTCTTCTGCAAACTTGGTTGTCTTCCCTGTCATAGTATTTAACAGGAATGATCCATTCAATGAGTTCTGAAAGAACTTGAATGGAAACTTGACTTTGTCCATCTCTGTAAGACAGACCCATAATCCCCATGCTCGCCTTGTTGTTATCTGATCATCTGAGATTGCGGCGATCATTGGAATTTCACTAGTTGGTGCCTTGATTTGGTTGAAGGCATCCATTCGGGGTCTTCGTAGCCTTATGTAATGGAAGGCTTCGTGATTCCCCTTTCCTGCAGGTTCTGGGGCTGCACTTATGAAATACAGCTCCAATGTATCACCTCGGCAAAGTTGTTCGTTGTTTGCCCAGGTATCATAAACCGCTTCCTGGATCCATCGGGGTAGACCTTTAAGTTCAGGAAACGCTGGGGACGTAGTATAAACGGAGGCAAGGGCCCCAAATTCATACCACTGCTTGACATCTTGGGGTTTTGATCCGGGCAGCATCCATACCCTTGGATATTTCCCCGAGCCATCAATCCTGGTATTACTAGGATTAATACCTGCTCTAGTGAGTAATTTCTCCCAGCTAGCTTGATAAGCCTGTTCAGCAGAAGAGAAAATAATCAAATTAGTATTAGACTCAGATTTGCCTGTCATAGGCCTGAGGCTAATCTCTCCCTCTTTTACCCCAGAGGTGGAGGGTTGACATGATGGTTCAGACGGTGAAGTCTTAGCATCATCATTTCCTTGGGCTAGTGGTTCAGACTCCACCAGCTTAGGACTTGCTAGAGGGGTATTTGAATCCCCATCTACCGGTTTAGGTGCCGGAACACGAAACTCTGCTATCTCCAGAGGTTTTCTGGAAGCCCGCAGGATTGGCTTTTCCAGAGCCGACCATAACTGAGTACTGGTCAGCATACTGGCTCGTATTCTACCAGAGACTTTCGTCTTATCGGTAGCTTGCATCTTCCCCATTTGATCGGCATGGAGAACGCACTCGTCCCATTCCTCCAAGAGCATTTCCAAATTTTCTCGGAGATGCTTTTGGGCTAGCATGATGGATCTAACCTCAGCTGGCTCCATCTCTTGTCAGAAAATCTGCAAGAATATTTTCATGAGATTTTAATACGACAATATCATAAATATAATATTGACATAAAGCTTGCCATCTAAGTAACCTAGCATTTTCAGGTTTTGATGCTATGTTATTTCTTAGGAAAGCTTTAACCTGTGTATTATCAACTTTTAAAGTAAATTTCTTTGCTAATAAAAATAAAGGCCATTTTTTAAAAGCCTTTACTACTGCAAAGAATTCCTTCTCGTTGATATGCCATCTGATGGCCTCATTTTCTGAGAATAAACCACTACAATATCTGCAAGGTTCTTCTCCATAAGGAGTGATCTTCATGAGTACTGCTGCCCACCAATGATCACTCGCATCTGTATAAAGGACCAGATCATCCTCATCCTGTGGAATAGAAAGCTTTGGGAGATCTTTACATTCCTCCTTTAGCTTTTTCATTCCCTGTCGATGTTCTTCCGTCCATATAAACGGAACATCTTTCTTTAGTAGATTACTAAAGACCTTCCTGTGTTTCGCAAGATCTTTGATAAACATTCCTGCGAAATTAACAACTCCCAGAAAACTCTGAAGTTGTTTCTTCTCTTTTAATGTTTCTGGAAAATCCTGGACCTTCTGCACAATATGATCTTGCAAAGTTATTCCAGACTCATCGATCTCTATTCCCAAAAACTCCATTTTTTGGGTCGCAATTACTGCCTTCTTCTCTGAAAGCACTAATCCTTCTTTATAGCAAACATCTGCAAATAAATCAAGATGTTTGATATGTTCATCCATATCTTTTGATGTTATAAGTATATCATCAATATAGACAAACATAAAAGAAAAATAATCTTTAAAAAGATTATCCATCTTTCTCTGGAAAATCTGGGGAGCATTAGCTAACCCCATTGGCATTACGTTCCAAACGAAATGCCCCTGTGGTGTTGAGAAAGCTGTAAGTTTTTTGCTTTCTTCCTCCATGCGAATCTGGTAGAAACCTGACTTGCAATCAAACTTTGAGAAGACCTTAGCATTGCGTATGCAGTTAATAAGGTGATCTCTACTTGGAATAAAATATCCATCAAACTCTAGAATATCATTAATCCCTTTGTAATTAATGACAAGTCTAGGTTTACCTCGCTTGATCTCACCATGATTCCTTACCAGAAACCCAGGGCTACTGTAAGGTGAACTAGCCGGCTCGATCAACTTCATATCAAGATGTTCCTTGATAATAATTCTCATATCCTTCTGATCAATTAAGTTCATTAGGATAGGTCTGAATCTCACGAACTCATGCACCCTTTCCGGCTTCACCTTTAAGGTTGCTTTGAGTTGGTTCTTCTCCCACCAGGCCAAAGGATTCTCATTGTAGCATCTCGAGATCTTCCTTTTGACATCGGCAAGGGACACCTGCATTTCAACCCTAATTTCTTTGTTAGAAATCAAAGCTGCTTTAAGGATCTGGATTTCCTCCTCTTGAAGATCATCCTCCCGGATGCAGCTAAGCACTGCTTCGCTAAATCTTCTTTGATCCTTCATCTTTGGATGACGAAGTTTGCCTTCATCATTCATATCACCACGCTTGCTGCGAAAGGCTACGGGAATCTGTCGATTAAACGCCTTCCTCAGTCTCTGAACAATGATTTTATGCTCACAATTGGTTGTGAACACTAATCTTCTTTGCTCATTGTCCTGCGTGTATCGTTTGAACATCTGTAGGAAATTATTTCCTAACAAAACATCAGCTCCCGTATCATGAAAATACATCGGTGGAGTTTTAACCTTATACCAAGGTGTTTGTCCCGCTCCTCCAATTAATATTTCCACTTCTTTCACTCCTTTGGATAAGAGTAAAACTCTTTTAGAGAAATCTCGGCCAGCAATTTGAGGTAAAATATCCTCAACATCTTCTGGGAAAATTCCCCTTCTTGCTGTGCATATGCCTGCACCTGAATCAATATAGGCCGAGAAGTACTCTGCCTTATATTTTTCATATAACACTCCTACTGGAATGTATATTGAGAAAGGACTTGTCATACGATTAGGAGTCGTCTCTCTTCTATCGTAATCATCATCCCTTGGTCCATCGGTTTCCAGGGCTTGAATCGTTCCAAAAAATCCCGCCCTAGAATCAGAACATCTTCTCGTCCTGCTCTGCCTTTAACCTCTACCATAAAACCCCCTAGGTCAAGGGTTCCATTGTAATGGTTAACCTCCGGCTGCTGGAGGTAATATAAGACACTACATGGAAAGTTATTTTCCCATCTTGTAGCATCAAATCTTGTTGTCATCCCTCTCCATCCCTCTGGACATTTCAGATTGACTGAAACTTGTGGATTCCCTGGGAATTGGGGCTGACTTTCTTGGATAAGTTTCCTCCCAAAGGGTTGAGATATAATTCTATCTCCTTGGAAGGATAATCTTCCTGAGCTTATCTTAAGACTTTGATCATGTCTTATGACTGGCCTCTCTTGAATTCGAATGTTGACCTCCCTCCTTTGTGGAATCTCCATTCTATCGGGACCAATTGCTGTAGTCACCTTTTTGAAGATATCAGGTATTTCGATAAAAGGCTTTCCCAAGAATAACTCCGTATGATGGGAGTTAGAAAGTGCATACGAAATCTGATATGTTATCGAATAAGGTGTATTCCCCTCATCCAATAACTCCTTCCTCTTGAAGTCCTGATATAGCGTCAGAGCTTTACTGAAACCCGAGTCGTTGAGATTGTATGCAATCTTAGGATATACAATCCCCACAACTTGGCCTGCACAAAGATTCCCCGTGATGGTTCCCATCACCGAATCTTGTAGGTTTCTGATTCTCCTATCACATATGGCTATGTCGATTGGAGCATCAATTCCTGTGAACATCGTGGATTTGAGAACCAGTTGAATTGCCCCGATATGAATCCATCTCATTTTTTCGGCAATTTCTGGTTTAAGTTTCTCCAAATCCTCACGTATGTCGCTTGCTGGAATCAATTGCATCTCCACTTGATTCCCCGTAAACTCGATCGGAAGCGACATCTCTCGTCTAGTGATTCCGTAGACGATATGATGTTTCCTTCTTCCCAAACTGAAATTCCTTAGAACCTCGTCTAGGTTGCTGGCATTAAAACCTTGATACTTCTGAATATTCAAGGTTTTCTTCATGATTTTGTCGATCAGGTTTGGTGAGATCATCGTTCTACTGGAAAATCCAGTTCGATCCTCTTTCTCCTGATGACAAGACTCAGCTTCAGTCTGAAGATTCTGTAGATCCATCAGAATCTTCATCCATACTAAGAATCTCTTCTTGCTCATATATACTCTCATCTGAGGGTATATCTTCAAACTGGTACACTTGAACCAATTCTTGGTAGTATATGGCATCTTCGATATCCGGAGTGGACTCGAACCTTCGCATGCCTCTCTGCTCGTTATCTGGGCAATTTGTTGAAATATGCCCCTTGGCTCCGCAGGTCCAGCAATTACAATCTTTAAAACTTTCATTGGCTCTGGTATGAGCTTTTCTAAAAGTTTTCTTTGCTGGAGTTCTTGAACTGGATCCTTGGAACAAACCCCTACTTCTGGCTGGTCCGCTTCTTTGTCCAGTTTTGTATGATCTAGCCTTCTGTCTAGACCACATCGTCCTTGGCTTCCAAGATCTTCCTCTTGGATTTCTTTCTTTGGAATAGGGTTGGTACCTATTCTTTCGTCTTTTTGTTATTGATGGCTCGCCTCCAATAACAACTGGAAGATCATTATCTTCACAGTTTAGGTGAGCTGCTTTATTGATTCTTCGCAGCTTCTTCAGGTTTTTCTGAGCAGTGGCTTGTTGACACCACTCTGAAAGCTTTTGATGTACATAAGACATCCTCTTGGCGATGCTATCACTGCCCTTAGGGATATAATCTCTTATCATCATCTCCTTCCATGGGCTTGGAAATTTTAAGAAGAAAATTTCCTTTGCGATAGTCTCATCCGCTTTTGACTGATGCTGGTAGATCGTAAAGAGTTGAAGAAATTTATTGAGCGCCTTTGGATCCAAGACTGTCAGTCTTAGATTATATAACGCCAATAAATACTTTCTTCTTTTCTCTCTATCGAATCCCTCGTAATATCCTTCTCCTATGAAATGGTCTTTGAAGAGGACACTCATTCTTCGGATAATCTCCGAGTAGGATTCCACCTCGAAGCATTGATTTCTTACTTCGAGGTGTAATCCTTCCCAGGCGATTTTTACTACGCCTGCGAGACTGGTTTCAAGAATCTTGACCAGTCCTTCTTTGTTAACGTCGAGAGTAGCTGCTGCAATCCGCATTGCTCCTCCCCACTCGTCAATCACTGATTCTCGATCTTTGAAGCTAACTTCATCAAGATCAAGCATTACTCCATATGGATGGATAGGATCCAGGGTAGCCTTTCCAACCGGTGAATCTTGGATTCGGGGTTGTCTTCTCCTTCTGGTTCTCTCCATCAGTATGGCCTCGTCTGGTACCGTCGAGGTATATGATGGTCCAGCATGGAAATCACGAGCTTCTCTCATGACTTCCTCAGGTGGTGGTGGTACTTGCTGATTTAATGGTACAGCAGCGTTTCCCTCCCTGATGTGCGCCACCTGGTGTTGGTTCATCTTGAGATCAACCACCTTCATATTAGCAAAAGATTCTGCTAACTCTTGTAGGTCTTCAAGTCCGATTCTTTCAAGGTTACTCATGATTTTTCACCTTGAAATAATCGTACATATCTTTCCACTTGAGGATCTTTTCCTTTATCCTTCACGGGTAAAGGATATTTTGGCCCTTCGGGGAATAGCATATGTTTCCTTCTTTCGGGAAGAGATCTGTTCTCCAATTTGCCAACTCGACTTTGAATATCTTTCAAGATGGTTAGAATGTCATCTTGTTGGATAGATATTCTTTTCATCTCCTGGGGTACATTAATTAGGCGGTTGCCGTAATTTTGTACCGTCTTCTGGATCTCCCTTAAATCAACCGAGAATTTTGATATGTCGGGATCGATTTCTCGGAAGGCCGGGGTCTCCCTCCTGTCTTGACTCATTAGAAATGGGTTGAATGTCCCATTTCCATTTGCTGGTGTACCTCTCTTTGTAGAGAGAGATTTCCTGTTTGCAGATCTTGGTATCTGCGCATCATAGTGATGATCCGTGACTGTTCATCTCCGGATACAGGACTATGAATCCTTTCGTCCAACTTGGAAGCCCAAAAGAAAAATTTCTCTTGGTGCTGTCTATTCATAATCTCCAATATTTGGAGAAAATTCCTGTAACCATAGCATCTCGGACAAGCGTCCGGATCCATATTTTCTTGGAGTCTCCTCCGTTAGGAAATAATTAAATGCAATAAATAAATATAATACCTTAATAAACCTAGGGCTCTGATACCATTTTCGAAGCGCCTGTTAATGCCAAGATTTGACTCAAAACATGCAATTTCAATAAGTAATATGCTCAAAAATTTTCATAAAAACCCGGTCGTGAAAAACAAAAATCCGGTCGGTACATATTAAAAACCCGGTCGGTTCTGGTCTCAAAACCCGGTCACTGTTCACCGACCAGATTTTGATTTAATATGAACACCTTCCTTCTTTTAGTCTTTTATTCTCATCTTAAATTATTTTGAGCATCTTATTAATTGAAATCATCTTGACATACCTTGATCAAATAGTCGTTTGAAATTAATTAAAACTTATATCTTAAAGGGTTTATTTAGAGAATACGAAACTTTTAGTACGTGGCATTGTTGTAGACCAGACCCACTGTCCTATAAAGGGATTCAGTATAGGGTACGAGGAATATTTCCAGCCGATATACTTAAAAGTCTTTGTTTTCTCCAAACCAATAATCAAAATTAACAAATAATCAGGGGTATAATAGTCTTTTTGGACATTTTTGGTATAGATTTACAAAAGAGGGTATTCTCCATCCCTAAGTTACGTAATAGGGCATTCTTCGCCAATCACCCTATCCAAAATATACAAATGCATATTTATTAATTAACTTTTTTTTTCGTTTTTATTTATTTATTTTATATTACAAATTTAAATTAACAAATTAAATTAAATTATTTCTTCCAAATTCAATCATTCTATAATTATTAAAGTAGAGACTTACCCAAAGCGAGAGTCTCTCATTGCTACTTACCAACACAAACAAAAAAGTTTCACTTAATTACGATTTTGCCACCTAATCTCATTTTGAGAGTTCCCCATTTTTGCCACATAATCTCATTTTGAGAGTTCCCCATTTGAATGCTCTAAGGCAGCACAGCATGTTTTGAATTTGTATAAAACTCACTCACCCACATGGAGTTAGGACTCGAGGGATATAAGTATTACCAAAACTCAAGACTGTTTTTTTCACAAACAAATAAATGTAGCCGGAAAATCTCTAGATTATGAATCAATTGTTCAAGTTTTGAGCAAATCTAATATGAAATCATCAGTTGCAATGAGGATCCCAGCTAGCTCTATCTTACATTACATATGCTTTCAATTACAACCAAAATATATAACAAGACAATGTATAAATCAACAGAAGAGGAAAGCAGCATGAATTCTCAAGTAGACCCGACCGGATCCGACCCGGTCATACGCTGAGCTTCTCCATTTCCCTTTTGAGCGCATTTGCCCTCACCAAACTCCCGATGGTGTTAACGGCGAGCTTGAGATCATCCAAGGGGTTACCGGGCACTACCCGCTTGTAGAGATAGCTGTCGAAGGTCATCTTCTGCACGTACTCGTCGGCGCACATCTCCACAAACGCCTCCCTCGCCGGATTCGACCGGTAGAATACCTTCTGCAGTATGTCTAGTACCTTGTACGTCGGCCAGTAGGTCTTGTCCCATTTTTCCAAATATACCCTCAGGTCGCTCTCCTCCACTGCCCTCTTCCCGTTCTCTGACCCCTCAACGATTGCCTCCGCGCACATCCTACCGCTTTTCGCCGCGAAGTAGATCCCCTCGCCGGAGCACTTGGTCACGTACCCCGCCGCGTCGCCAACCAGCGCTACCCTGTCCAGCACGCGCCGCGGCCGCGGGTGTTCCGGGATAGGGTGCGCCTCCACACGGATGATCTTGCCGCCTTGAATCTTGTCGCGCGCGCGGAGGCGCGTCGCCACCTGCAGCTGCTTGATGTCCCCCTTATTTGTGACGGTCCCCGTCCCCACTGCCACGTGGTCGCACTTGGGGAAGACCCAGCCGTAGAAGTCCGGCGACACGTCGTCGCCGACGTACATCTCAGCCAGGTCCTCGTAGTACTTCATCTTGTCGTCGGGGATCTTGATGCGCTCTTGGAAGGCGATGGCGTACTCGTAGTCGCCGGCGCCGATTCCCTTCGCCACGCGGGAGTTAGCACCGTCGGCACCGATGATGGCGTCGACCTCGAGCGTCTTCTTCTCGCCGGCTCCGCCGCTCTTTGCGTTGTAGTCGGTGTAGTGGAGGACGTAGGGCGCGTTCTTCGCCTGAGGCAGGTCCATCTTCAGGAAGAGGCCGTTGATGACGGTGGCGCCGGCAGTGGCAGCCCTCTCGCGGAGGTAGGCGTCGAGCACCTCGCGGCGGACCATGCCGATGTACTCGTGCGGCTTCAGCGTGCGACCGATGTCCACCGCCACATTCGACGGTGATATCATCTTCATCTTCGTCACTCTCCGGTCGATGATGTCCAGCGGGAGATCGAATTCTCCGACCATGCACAGAGGGATTGCGCCACCGCAAGGTTTGCAGTTGTCCATCTTTCTCTCGATGAGAAACGTCTCGATCCCACCCTTAGCAAGCGTCTCGGCGGCGCAGCCACCGGCGGGGCCGCCACCCACCACGGCGACTCTGAGGTTGCGGCCGGTGACTCTGGGGCTAGACTTGGAGGCGTTAATCCGCAACCTGCGGCGGGGAAGTGCGACGGCAGCGGGCTTGGAAAGAACAATGGCATTGGTCTCCGGCGAAGACTGGCGGAGGCCGACGAAGGTTTTGAGCGCAATGGAGGCCATGGGGATTTATTTGGATATACCAAGTTAGTGGTTGAGAGTGAAGAAAAGAAGAGAGGTTTTATGAGTAGAAGGTGAATTTTGTTGGATATGGTTTGGGGATTTTGAGGAGATGAGAGGCGTAGGATTGAGAGAATTAAGGGTGGAGATTGATTGAAGATAAAGTGGGAGATTTTTTGCTTTGGTTGTATCGTCGTGGCTCTATTTAGGAGTTGATGGAAGGACATTGTAAGAATGAATGAGGGGACTTGTTCTGAATCTTCTACGTGGCTCTTGTTCGCCCACGTTCTTCCCTTAGGTTTGTGTGCAGTGAAATCTTTTTCACTCTTACCAGTAATTACCAGTTACCACTATGGGCCTCATGATTTTAACCATTTCAATGTAGTACTTCAAATTTGTTCTGAAAATATTAATGAGAAAGACTGTGGACCAGCAATCTATACGTTAGCCCATAGTCAAAACTAGAGCTGGCAAGTGTGGCCGACCCGGCCTTTAATAATTTTAAGGTACGTGCAAATATTTTCGCATTTCGAAATGTGAGCTTCAATTCAAATTTGGATGGGCAGACTAAAGTTAATTTATTTAAAATAAAAAAGAAAATTATTGACAATTTAAAATTCATACCATAAAATAAAAGGAGAAAATTAATATATCCAATTTGCTAATCAAACATGTAGGTTGCGTTTTGTAGGTAAGATGAAGGCAGATGATACTAATAATCCTTCTTCATCTGTTGTTTGGTATGACTTATTATTTATAGTAATGGCCCGCAATAAAAATAAGGCCCGTTGCTATTACACTGTTTCAACCCTACAAATTATCCAATCAAATGCTATAGATAATATTATCAAGATTGAACAGTATGAAATTATCGAGAATTGTGAACAACATTTACATCTTCCTATTCTCCAATATCGAGAAAAGAAACGATGCCTCTCCCTTTCTCTCTCCATTTGGGCGAAAATCAGATTATTCGAGCATTTGTGTTGTGTTCTCTCCCTTCATTTTTCTGATTCCTATCCCGATTTTTGAATTTGTAATTTCTGTTCTTGGTCAGAAACGATGCCTCTATCTCCCGATGATTTTGCTTTGTTTTGATTTTTTTTTATTTGCATTTTGGTTTGAAAAAATGATTTCAAATTTTAGGGTTTTTAGATGACTGTAATTTCAGACGCTGCCTCCTCTCCCTTTTTTGATTCCTCTCCCGATTCACCATGCATTTTGTAGTTTATGTTCTTGTTTAGAAACGATTCCTCTCTCTCCCTATTATTTTGCTTTCATTTGAATTTATTTGTGGTTTGCATTTTTTATGTGAAAAAACGATTTCAATTTTAGGGTTTTTTAGATAGATGCAGTGTAATTTCAGACGCTGAATTTTATAGGGCTTTTGTAAATGTAATTTTAGGGTTTTTTTGCTCCCTATTATGTTCTTGTTGAGATACGATTCATCTCTCTCCTTTCTGTCCCTATTATTTTGTTGTGAATTGTTATTTTTTTTTTCTTTGCAATACCCATTTAGTGTTTTTTAGATAGATGCACTTTAATTTCAGACACTGCATACTAACATTTTTCTATGAATTGTATTTTAGTTGCGTTGCATTTGAATAGGAAAAGATCATTGAAAATTCGACTTCAAAGTTGGGGTTTTTAAGGTATGTTTTTTAATTTCAGACACTGCATATTAGAGTCCCTTGAGATCCTGTGTATACTTCTCAGAACATAATGACAAACGATTCATCCCTCTATTTACCTGCATATTAGGGTTGTTCATAAATTCCATAATATGATTTTGTATTTTTTTTCCTCAGGTTGCACTGTAGGGGGAGAAAGACATTTATAATTCCATAAATTGGAAGTTGGGTTTGCTAAGGTATGTTTTAAATTCTGTAATTCTGTAATATTGAAAATGTAGGGTTCAGAACCTAAGTGAAGTGGTATTTTTTCAGGTTGCGCTGCATTCAGTGGCCAAAAAGCATTTAAAAGAACAAAAATTTGAAGTTGGGTTTGCTTAGGTATGTTATTAGCCCCAATTTTATTGAAATTGTAGAAGTAATGCTCATATCTGTTTCTATTTTGTAATTTGGGAGTGTATGCCTCCAAACTTTTTTTATAATTTAGATGCCGCCATAATATCATGTATGCTATATCCTGTATTCTTTATCATGAACCAATGAATCAATTCTGTATGCTATATCCTGTATGCTATTTCCTGAACATAATTATGTTTTTATATTTAGATGCTCATAAATAAGTTGCATGTTCTGTATGCTAATCCTGAACCAATGAATCATTTATGTTGCATGTTTTGTATGCTATTTGTTGGTGCAAAACTCTAATATGGTCCCTGTTCTGTGTGGTATTTATTGGTGCAAAACTCAAATATGGTACCTTTTATGTGTGCTATTTGTGTGTGCAAAACTCAAATATGTTTTGTGGATTGCTGCAAATATGGTTTATCTGTCATTGTTGCTGAATGTGGAGTAATTGAATCAAATTTGTTATTGCATGCAAAACTGAAATATGGTGTCTATTATGTGTGTTACTTGCTGCAGTTCTTACATTTCATCATCTTTTATACATAGTTCAGTACATTCTGATTTAGTATATTGTTTATTTGTCATTGAAATTTAATTGAGTATATATTTGAGTAACTATGTCTCATTTTTTAATTACATTATCTTTAACAACTATAATCCAACATTATTAAAATTGTCAAACACGTTGTGTTAACTTTAATGAAAAATTTAACCCTCAGTACCTCCTACAATGGCCACCACCTGTGTAACTGGATTTTCTTGTTTGGCTGGACTGGATTTTCTTGTTAGGCTATACTGGAATTTCTAGTTAGGCTAGACTAGAATTTCTAATTTGGCTGAACTTCTTGTTTGGCTGGAGAGGAATTTCTTGTTTGGCTAGACTGGACTTTCTTAGTTGGCTAGACTGGAATTTCTTGTTAGGCTAGACTAGGATTTCTTTTTTGGCTGTACTTGAATTTCTTGTTAGGCTGGACTGGAATTTCCTGTTTGGTTAGACTGGACTTTCCTTATACTTCAACTTCTCCTCGTTGTAACTAGACTGAATGCACTTTATTCCAGAAAATAATCAACCTGATCTATAATATAAATTATGTTGTGTCTTTTGACTGCAAATCACATCAACCAGCTAAATTAAACCCATCTAAACAACGCCACGTACAAAAGAGGGGTAATTAAAACACCAATCAACTGTTATAAGCTTACCATCTAAATTAAACCCCTTCAAAAGTATATCGGCTGGAAATATTTCTCGTGCCCGTTACTGAATCCCTTTATAGGACAGTGGGTCTGGTCTAAACAACGCCACGTACAAAAGAGGGGTAATTAAAACACCAATCAACTGTTATAAGCTTACCATCTAATGCACTTCATTTTATTTGTATATCATGTATGAAGATGTCTCTCTGATATAATTTTTTAACTTTTAATGCAGATTCTCCCAACCATTTCACAATTCTTGGTTGTGTTGATTACAATGTCTTATAATTTAAACATGTTTAAAGAACTTTATATGTGCATTGAGGATATATTTCATGAAACATTGTTGCATATTCTCATCCTAATGACAATTTTAATACTGACTGAAACACCTTCTAGGAAGCGTAGGTTAATAGATAGATCCTATAGTATGATTAATAAGATTCCACATCAGGTTAGACATTTGAATAGGATAATTAAACTAACAGATTCAGATTGCATTGTTAATCTACGCATGGATCGTAACACATTTGGGAGATTGTGTACTTTGTTATGAGAATTAGGTAGTGTAAGAGATGGAAAATATGTTAGTGTTGAAGAGCAAGTAGCAATGTTTCTTTCTGTTCTAGCACATCACAAAAAGAATAAACTAGTTGGTTTTGACTATAGTCGATCGGGTCAAACAGTGTCAACATACGTCCATATAATTTTAAAGGCAATCTTAAAACTTCACACTCGTTTACTTGTGAAACCTGATCCTGTTTTGGAAGATGACACCGATAGCCGCTGGAAATGGTTTAAGGTATTAATTGTAATTAACAAACACAAAATAAATTTCAGTTATTTTAAATAACACAATTTTAATACATCTTATGTATTTTTTATTTAAAGGGATGCTTGGGGGCACTAGATGGCACATATATAAGTATTACGGTTCCTGTAGTTGATAAGCCGAGATATAGATCAAGGAAGGGAGAAATTTGTACAAACACGTTGGGTGTTTGTGATAGAAATATGAATATTGTGTATGTACTACCCGGATGGGAGGGATCTGCTTCCGATTTTAGAATTCTAAGGGATGCTGTTAATAGGAACCACGGTTTGAAGGTTAATCGGGGTAAATTTTTTTAACTCAATTGCTATTTAAAACAATTGGTTTATAATTTAATTTCTAAACAATTACTACTTTTTTAAATTTAGGAAATTATTATTTGGTTGATAATGGATATCCAAATTCTGATGGATTTTTGGCCCCATATCGGGGAGTCCGATACCATCTTAAAGAATGGGGGCCAGCACGTCATAGACCTCAAAATGCGCACGAGTTTTTCAATATGAGACATGCAAAAGCAAGGAATGTCATAGAAAGGTGTTTTGGAGTGATGAAAAAACGTTGGGGTTTATTAGGAAGTCCTTCTTTTTACCCCGTTAAAATTCATAATTGTTTAATTATAGCTTGTTTTCTATTGCATAATTTCATTCGTTCTCAAATGCATTGTGATCCGATTGAGAGAGAATATGATGAGGAACGTGTAGAGGATGATGAACATGATGACGGTGTTAATGAAGCTACTGATTTTATCGATATCATCGAAACATCTAATGAATGGAAAAACAATAGAGAGAGCATAGCTCAAGCTATGTGGTTAGCCTATTAAAAAGTGGTATGAATTCATTATATTATCATTTGTTTGGGCTTTTTAATACATTTTCAGCTTTGTTAGTTATAAAAAAAAATGGATTTATATATATATATATGTGTCTCTAAATTTTAGGAACATGGAAATTGCACCAATTTGTTATTGTAATGTTGGGCGAATGATCCTAAGATGTGTGGGTCCTCATGCCAAAAATAGAGGCCGAATGTACTACAAGTGTCCATTGAACAAGACACACTTTCGTAGTTTTCTTTGGCATGATGAGGTGCATGCCTCAACAACAACCAACTTCAATCAGTCTTACCAAATTGGGATTGAAGCCGAAGTGTCAAGTGCTTCAACACCAGCACTTGCAGACCGTTCTAATGCGAGTATGCATTGTTTTATTAATAATTTTGAGGTGCAAGTTCTACTTATAATCTATTCTATTGTTATTGTTTTGTTTGGAATTATAATTGGACAATTGTTGTAATGTGTTGGATAAATTTTTCTTTGGATATTTGATAGATATTATGGCCTTGTTATGTGTTTTATTAACTGATATTCTGTTGGTTATTGTAATGTGCTGGATATGTTACTTAAAATGATATTTTGTTGGGTTATTAAATACATATCTTATATATTTTCAGAAATTGGTTTTGACTGCATTGATATTGCAACTTCAATCTGAAACATGCAGGCAGTTCATAATGAATGATACATGCACGCAGTTCATTATTTTTATGATATTTTAATATATGTATGCAGTTCACTGTTTTTATTGGTACACTGTTATTGTAATGTGTAGGATGTGTATTTTAAATCTGCATACATTTTAATTAGATTAGCCTGTGTAAATTCTGCAAATTTTATGTGTTTTCATAAATTCAGTTTGACTGCATTGATAATGCAACTTCAATCTGAAACATGCATGTAGTTCACTATTGTACAGTCCATTTTCAGATGTGTTGAATGATATATGCATGCAGTTCACTATTATATCTATGGTCACTCTATATATTAGTGTCTGAAAATACAGAAATTCTGCAGCAGATTTAATATCTATGGTCAGTCAACTCATATTCTGTAGAAAATTGATAGGCAATGCAGGTTTATTAAAAGCCTATTCTATTAAAAATATGCAGTACTTTTAAATGCAGATTCATAGCATGTCGTTTAGCATGTTAGTTGGGTGTGGAATGATTTTCAAACTCAAATAAATTAGGTTCTTTTGTATATAAAATGAGGCATCCATCCATCAAACTTCACAGTAAACTCACAAACACAAAATTCACTACCCAACTTCTCAAATGGATTCTGAAGTTCCACCACAAAGTTTTTACTTTGATTCCATGAAATGGTCACCCCACATGGATAGTGTGTTGTTGTCTGTGTTATCGTTCTACAAGGAGAAACATGGGTGGAAAGCGGGTTACGTTCCGAACTACATTCTCCACCAATCGGCATTGCCGATTAACAAGCATTGTGGGGCAACTCTCAACACTCATGATGTATTCGAGAGGAAAGAATTCATGCTCAACCGCTACAACACTTTCAAATTCATTGCTAGAACTCCTGGTGTCATTTGGGATAGCGAAACACATCAAGTCGTTGCTCATACGGACGTGTGGTTTTACTTGTTTGAGGTAAAAAATTATATAAGATGCATTATTTAAATCTATATTATTGTTTAAATCTAATACTCCCTCCGTCCCACCAGGCTTGGCCCCTTCTTTATTCAAATGGGTGTATTATTTTAATGAAAGGGGCCAAGATTAGTGGGACAGAGGGAGTACATTTTATCTTACTTTGAAGAAAAACGAATTTGCGAAAGCTTATTATTGGAGGGACGAGCCGGAATTTCAGACGCTTGCTTACCTTTTTGATGATGAAACCGTGAAGATTGAACCTGAGAAGGAAATAATTATCATATCTTCTAGTTCAAATGATTTGGAAAAAATGCTTGCCGAGGTCCCAAAAGATGATGACGAGGTGATATCTCCACCAACAAGAATTTCCAAAAACAAGGATGATACGGTTAAGGACACAACCAATACTCGTGGAGGCTTCTCATTTAATTCGATCTCTCGCCGCTTTAAAGGGTCTACTTCAAAGGCCAAAAATTCATCGGACTCCTCGTCTTGTGCTTCGTCAAGTCCGTTCAAGTAGAACCTCTTCAGGTTCTCTAATTCTGTTGTCTGATCCCGTTTCTATGTAATATCCTTTCGTATTTACTTTGTGTTGCAGTGTTGTGTGCTTCTTTTTAAAGCAATTTTCAATCGCAAGCTGCAAAGTAGTTTCATGTTTAGTGCAACCTTTGTCATGTTGTCGGTTTAATTTTAAAGATCAGACGTATTATCCTCTATTATCGTAGTTTCCATTCTATATTATAGCTTATTACCTATTGGAGTGCTTACTGGTTGTACAGATTATCATCAAACCATAATATTCATGCAAACAATCATCCAAAAACTTCTAAAATATAACTCAATTTCAAGGACCATATCATGAAATAAATAATCATTATAATGAGCACACAAAACCTGAAAATGTAAGTTAGAAATAAATATATGACAATCTCATATCAGCTTGCAAAGCAACTCCATGATGAAAATAGTACCCCTGAATCAGTTGATCATAATTCTGTCAACAATGAAAAAATGGAGGAAGGACTCCATACAATATATAAATTATATGGACAAGAGGCAGAGCTAGCAGAGATGCTGAAGCAGCCAAATGACTAAAAGACATTAAAATCACTTCATCATACAAAAAGTGTTCATCACAAAAACAAGAGTTAGATCAAGAACATTCAAAGACCTCAAAAGTACTGACTGCAACATATTGCAGTGTGAAAAACAGCATCACAACAAAAGGAGATCAATATCCAAATATCCAGTCTTAAAAAGAAAATACACATCCAATAAAAACAACAGCATATTAAGTAGAACCCAGCAGACGAATAATGTACTCTACTCTTGCTTCTTCCGGTAGGCCTAGGAAAAGTTCAAGCTTTTTGTCGTTGTCAATTAAAATTTCACAAACAGACAGCTTGTCAGCTAAACTGAACCCATTAGGTAGCTTATCAAAGATCTCCATTCTATCTTGACCGAGGACTTGTTCATGACCAAATCGAGATGCAATTGTCTCCATTCGGGAGTTTGCATTGCAACTGAGTCCCTCAATCAATGTACAAACCCTCTCAATACCATCTACAACCTTACGTTTATTAACACTTTTACCTTTGGATGCCGCCGGAGCACTTGTCGCTGGATTACGAGCCTGATTGCAATTGGCACTGTTTTCACCACCCAAATCATGTTCTGAAATGATATCTTCCATATCCACTTCATAATCACCGGCATCATATCCTTCACGAGCCGCCGCATAATCATTCTCCAAATGATTGATGGCCTCATAAGAATCGAATGCCCCTTCACCGTTTGCTCTGTCCTTCCCGAAAATTTCTTTCCAATCGTCATACATCGGCCAACTCTTCTTGTGGATTCTTCTTGCATTCAAATCAATCTGTATCCAATCCATTGACAAATTAGTTCATATCCAAAGTAATCTCAATACAAATTAAATTACATAACAGTTACCTTAAAAATGGAATCCCAAACAGATTCATCGCATTCAACTGTGTAAGTTCCGTTCGTGTTGAAACCAACTCCGCTTTGGTTCAGTATAGTGCAAAGAGAGTTGTAGTCTTTCTTCCATATAGACAGCTTTGAGTTCATGTGCGGAGAACCTTTCAAATCCGTGCCCGGCAGCTTCTTCTTGAAATTATCCTCTAACTTGTTCAGATATCCAGCTCTGAATCCGTTGTCGGATTTCCATCCCAATGCAACCAACTCTTTCATGCATGTAAGCAAAGTCTCTTCTTCCTTTGTGGTCCAAACTCTCTTACCCTTTTCAGATCTTCTTAATCTGCTGCTCATTGCATCGCTACTACCTAAATCACAATAAACCAATAATTTTTAAACTGAACAGAACAGAACATAAAGCATTTGTTTACTGAACAGAACATAAACCATTTCTTAGTCGGCTGCTTATTGCATCGCAACTACCTAACTCTATCATGCATGGAAGCAACCATTTGTTTAATCAACATAACAGAACATAAACCAATAATTTTTAATTTTTAATCTTTATAAATACGAAGTTAAGTAACAACGCATAAATTGAAAACCTTTACCAATTTAGCCAAATTGGAGAAACGCGTTAACAGAAAATGAACAAATTAAGCAAAATTAAACAACCGAAATCTAAATGCAACTGGAAACAATAATAAATCTTGTACTGTGATGATTAAAATGAAAATTACTTCGATTTTGCAAGAGATTATAAGAATTCGATTAAGCAACCGAAATCTAAACACACAACAAATGGATAAATAATTTCTTCAATAATAAACAACCTCAGTTTACTTCAGCAAATACATCAGTTTCTTCGATTTTGCAAGAGATTATAAGAATTCGTACCTTCTTCATTGGAACCCATCCGATGAATCTTGTACTGTGATGATTAAAATGAAAATTGCCACGATGAAGAGAACCAAATGGAATGGATTTTCAGACGCTCTTAATTTTCTTCACTTCTGCGATTTGAAAAATTGGAGGCAATTGGTAAAGAAAACCCCTATTTCTGCCGCCTAATCTTCCCTATTAATAATGGCTTCCAATTTTATTTTATCTACCAAACGACATATTATTAATTTGACGCTTTCTTTTAGCCTACCAAACACTATATTAAGTTATCTACCCTTATTATCTGTGTCTACCAAACAACTTATAAATTATCTTATTTTTTCATTCAGGTTACCAAACAACTTATTAACTACTGTTCATATTATTTATATGTCCACTATTCACATTATTTATCTTATCTTTCCTCATCTAATCATTCTTACCAAACGCAGCCGTATAATATATCCAAAGACTAAATACACATGTAAAAAATACCTCCTTTTTTTAAAATTGAAAACTTTTGACCAATTTGATTATGTGGGACCCATTTAACTTAAATTTTATGGAAATAGGGTAAAACAATTATTTGACCATAATTACTATCTCACCTACCCTCTCTTCTCTTTTGTTTTTCCACCACCACCAACGGTTGCTCTCTTCTCCAAAGCAAAACAGTCATCACCACCACCGGTTGCTATATTTTCTGAACCTCTCATCTCAGTCTCATCTCCTCTCCACCACCACCACCACCATCTCAGTCATCTCCTCTCCTCATCTCAGTCGTCATCACCACCACCGGCGGCTATAGAAGCTCATCTCCACCACCGCTCCGTCGTAGAGCATTCATCATCTCCACATCTCCCACAATATGGCACATTCAGATAAAGAGATCCCACAAGAAATCCAGGTACAACCCCTTACCCATATGAACAACCGATGGTAATTTCATACGTTAAGCATGATTTTATTTATATTTTTCATGCTGTAACCACATATTATGTATGCTTATAGTATATTGAGCAATGTTCATGGACAACTAGTGGCAAAATCTCATCCACCAGTGGTTAGACTTACCACCGGTGGATGATATATATTCATGTTGTGCCACCGGTTGTAGTGTATTATAGGTGTAGATTATTTATGGAGCGCGAATAACTGACAACCGGTGGCACAACATGAATATATATCATCCACCGGCGGTGCCTCTTAACCGCCGGTGGATGTTTTTTAGCCACTGGTTGTCCATGTTCTTAATATTGTGTTTGGTTCTTAATATTGTGTCTAATTAAATGTTTATGTTTGGTTCTTAATTTATGTCTAATTAAATGTTTGGTTCTTAATATTGTCATAATTTAAATGTTTGGTTCTTAATATTGTCATAATTTAATATTGAGCACCAATTATGATAATAATAATAATAAACTGATAATAATTTAAATGTTTGGTTCTTAATATTGTCATAATTTAATATTAAGAACCAATTATGATAATAATAATAAATTGATAATAATTTTTATATTTGGTTCTTAATATTGTGTCTAATTAAATGTTTAAATTTTGTAGGAATCGGAGCGTCCGTGGTACCGTCGGCCCGAATCAGTGAATCGGGTATCGTAGGTGAACACCTACTACAGGGTTGGCCTGTTAGAGATTGTCAGGGACACACTTATCGAGGTCGGGGGCCATGAGCTGCTTGAGAGGTTTCGGAACGGTCCGTTTGGCTATTTTATCGGCTGGACACTGGGCACGCTGTCTTCCCAGGCGATACACAGCCTCACTTGCCGCGCTATCTGGTCGGTGCGGGGTATTTGGTTCCACATTAACGGGTCTGATGTGCAGTACCCAGCGCAGGACTTCGCCATGATCACGAGTTTGAGATTCGGGCAGTCGATTTTTGATGGTACCGCCCCCTGTGACCCGAGCCGCGTACGACTATTCCAGATCTCCTGCGGCGACGATCTCCGTATGACCGCTGCGGACTTGGTCAACCACTTCAAGAGCGGAAGACGCATCCCTGGAGCCGATGACGATATCTACCTTGGCGTCGCCCACGTGATCGTGGCCTATATATTCATCTTCGGACATGACGGCCAGAGGATAACGTTCCCGTGGCTTTGGGCACTAGCCGATGACATGGAGAGATTCTACTGGTATCCTTGGAGTGCGTACTCGTACAAGATCCTCCGTAACTATGTGAGGAAAATTCCAGACAACAAGAAGTACCATTTTTACGGCCCGGCATGGGCATTGATGATATGGGGATTCGAGGTGATTCCAGGATTGGGAGAGGTCGCCGGTAGGCCTCGTGGAGGCGATGGGTTGTATCCACGATGCCTGCGATGGAATTTTCGGAAGAGCCCATATACGCATGAGTTGCACGATTTCTACGAGGGTTTGGAGGTAATTTAATAATTAGATGCGTATTAATTTATATTTGATATTGTTATTTGTTAATTAATCTTCTTACAATGCTCGTGTTTGATGCAGGTATATGATACTAACCTAGATCTCGAGGAGGACGAGAGAGATCTACCGTGGGTACTGTCTGTCCAATGCCCGAATCTGATCTCGGTGCAGTATGCTCCTCTAACAAGTCTTACTGTGAGGAATCCATTTGAGGTGCGTCGTGCTAGACAGCCGACACGACCTGTTGTGATCGAGGAGGTTCACGATACTCGATCTACACGAAGATCGGGACCTTCAGTGGTTGAGGAGATACCCCAGCCGAGCGAGCCGGAAGAGAGACCACCCCGACGTCGTCTGGACAGGGGGAAGCATGCCCGACTGCCTTCCACTGATTCATCTTCCAGCAGCAGTGAATGTCCTCCTACACCGAGACGTTCCACCGATGATGTGGGACGCATTAGACGGTCTGATCTCACCGCATTAGAGAGGCGGTTACACACGCACATTGATACCGGATGGACCAGATCGAGAGGAATATCGATTCCCATTTTGAGCAGATGAAGAAGTGGATGACGGGTCTGGTCAAGAAGATGATGTGTGGTACGTCACGACGGAGTTCACCGGTCGTAGATACTTGGAGACGTAGCCCGCCGATTACTGACTCGACACGTCCATCCTATGCTGCAGCTGCTAATGACTCAGCTCGACCATCTGCCACATTCCCCGAGTAGCTTACCACGATAGCCGAGGTGATAGGGTCGTACCCGGAGCATTTTCTATATTGCAGCGGTGGCTTCTCCGGACAAATGCTCGAGCCGATATACACACATGCTGTCATACCACCTAGCTCGGGTTCGGTCTACATTTCAGCTGCCGAGGACTTGGCTCGAGCATTCAGATTAGATATTCCCCAGTCCGGAGTATCATGTGCTCCGTCGAGCTCCCACGATCCATCGGCGATGCCGTTGCCCGACGTGCAGTATGCTAGCTCGTCGATGCCGAGCAAGACGATCGATGCTCAATATGTGACGATGTGGGGGTTCCACATCTTCTTTTCAACCCGGACATGTAAGTTTATTGTGTTTTCACTTTAATTTATTATTATTTTATCATGTTCAATTTTAGATTTCTAATTTTACGTTATTAATTTAAAGTTACCCGCGATGGGGCACATTGATAGTGATTTTGTACCCTTGGAGGAGTTCTTTGTAGAAGAACTTCAATACGAGCCTCCACAGGAGCCTGTTTATCCAGACGATGAGACAGTTCAAAAATTCAAACGCTTCATAAAGTGAATACCATCGAGACTATGTATCCTTTGACTGTTGGATGGTTCAAAGAGATTATGGACTTCAAGCAAGACTACTATTCAGAGGTAAATAACCTATAAAGTCGAGTTTTATTTGACATTACTACTTTTGGCTTAATTTTCTATAATTCATTTTTTACAGACGGTCGACCTGTATATGATGGCACTTCAGTCGAGATTGATACGTGGAGATCACGTTTATCCCGATCAAATGAAAGGGAGATCCGTCATTTGCAACACCGATTATTTTGTAAGTTATTAACTTGATAATATTTGAATATTACTAATTTTATTATTTGTATGTTATTAACTAAATAACATTAATTTTGTAGACGAAAATGGAGCGTGAGTATGACGATTGCCTCGCGGATATGACGAAAAAAGGGATCCAATTCGAGCGATGGTTTTTGGTCGAGAGTTACATATCCCTCAACTGGGTGCCAACCATTGGGTTGTTGGAGGTCATTCATGGGAAAAGATCGAGATCTACGTGTATAGAGTGGTGGAACGCAACAGAAGTATGTTTTCTAATTTTTAATTTATTTAATTTATTTAATTATGAATATGTAGTATATGCATGTTTATTTAATTTAATATGCATGTTTATATTAATTTAATATGCATGTTTATTTAATTTATTTAATTATGAATATGTATATTTTTTATATTTACTTATGTAATATGCATGTTTATATTTTTTAATTTATATGTATAATATGCAAGTTTTATTATTTCAGGTGATTTTTCCTATATGTGTTCAACATCACTTTGTTGTTGTGGTTGCTAATTTGCCGAGTCGTACATTGACGTTGTACGACTCTAATATTCGGAATATTAGTCAAGAAGTTCAAAATTCTCGGATCAGAGTGTTGAGGCCACTGTATTATGGTCTTCCAATTGTGATGAAGTTTTCTAGATATTATATGAAGAACAGACAGAACGTCACCTGTACTGACGAGCCATTCACGTGGAAGCTTGTTGAAGATGTCCGACTATTCCATCAGACAGATAGTCATAGTTGCAGTCCAATGGCTTGCATGACCATCGAGCGACAGATCAATGGGTTCCCAACGGTCGCGTGGGGTAATAGACATGTTAAATTCTATCGTAAAGTTTTAGCTGCACATATTTTTAGTCTTTCTGACATTTCAAACGTATAGTTTTTTGGAAAATGAATGCACTTTTAATTTTTTTATATGTTGATTAATAGTTCCAATTATTATTATAAATGTTGAGCAAACAACAGAATAGCACCAAAGGTCTTGGCTATCAAGTTGGACCAAGCAGTCAGCCATATGTGATGCCACAACCACTCCAACAACACCTAGCCCACCAAACAAAAAGAATGAGCCACAGGTAAGGAAAGGTAAGAAACGTAGAACATATGTTTGTCACTATTGTATTAATCCAGGTCATATTAAACCTTTCTGCTTTAAACGATTGAATAATGTGGAAAAAGCTAACATGTTTTACCAACCGTCAACACAACACAGGAAGGTGAGCAAATCCCCTAAGCAGATTTGAGTCAGAAAAGAAAAGGTAAATTGTCTTGTGGTGTATACTGCATCAGAAAAGCACCTTGGGATCTTGGTATTTTGACAGCGGATGTTCCCGCCACATGACAGGCAACAATGCATGTTTGTTTGACTATAAACCTTTTGATGGTGGAGATGTTTCTTTTGGAGGTGGTTCAAAATGAAAAATCATTGGTAATGGTGTAATTAATGTGTCAGGTTTACCTGTTTTAAAGAATGTCCTCCATGTTCAAGGGCTTGTTGCTAATGTAATTAGTATAAGTCAACTGTGTGATGATAACTTACAAGTAAGGTTTACAAAAGATGCATGTGAAATATACAATGACATGAACCTGTGTGTTGTCAAGGGATTACAGTCTAAAGACAATTGTTATATGACTTATGATACACGATGTTACAAGGCAAGAGTAGATGATATTGTGTTGTGACATCAACGACTTGGACATACTAACTTTCATAATCTTGACAGGTTGACAAAGATGGAAGTAGTACGAGGACTGCCTAAACTCAATAAGGCTGACAAAATTGTGTGCGAACATTGTCAAAAAGGAAAACAAGTGCATGCCTCACACCCTGTTGTTCAACATCGTGAGCAACACTTTGGTACAACTCGTTGCTTTGAGCTAGTACATATGGACCTAGTTGAACCAATGGAAGTTGAAAGCCTTGGAGGAAAACAGTATGTTGTAATTGTTGATGACTACTCAAGGTATACTTGAACCTTTTTTCTAAAAAAAATATGAGGCATTCGATAATTTTAAAAATTTGTTTTCTCGTGTGTCTAACTTGTTTGGTGTGAGAATATCTCGAATAAGAACAAATCATGGATGTGAATTCGAGAATGCACAATTCACTGCTTTGTGTGAGAAAAAGGGTATTTTTCAGGAATTCTCAGCCCCGAAAAAACCTCAACAAAATGGGGTGGTGGAACGAAAGAATCGAACACTGATCGAGATGACTAGAGTGCTGTTTAGTGCAAAGAAAATTGAAAAGCGTCTTTGGGCAGAAGCGGTAAACAATCACGTCAACATCAGACCAGGAACCTTCTGACAAGCCCGTTTTTTGTGCTCTTTTTGAGTTTTTTTTTAGGTCTAGATCGAATCTTTTTTTCTTTTATTTATGTTATATTTCGTGTCTAGGAGGACACAAGTCTAGGGTAGGCAGGTCATCTTGGGAAAGAGACAAGATTACACGCGGGGGAAGCTTGGGCAATCTGAAGCTCAAGATAGAGTACCGCCCGAGATCACTCTGCAGCAAAAGAAGACCAAGGGGACACGCTGACCAAGATAAGAGAACAAGCTAAGCAGCTGGGGGCACGGAAGACAAAGGGCAAGAAGCTGGGATTTGTAGCATATTTCTTTCTTTCCGCGGAAAAGAGAAGATATCTCTCTTTCCTTCCACTAAATATCTGGGGGATTGAGAGCATCTTCCTATACGCGGAAGATCTGATCGGGAAGGAAAGTCGGCCGGGAACCCTAGCGACCACCACCATGAAGCTTAGGCCCATGGAGACTCCTATTTAAAGTCATGGTTCGAATCAGAGATACATACATAGACATACGAGAGGTTTTAACATTCGAGGAGGGGCGACGCCCAGCTGCTAGTTTAGTTCTTTTATTTCTTATGAGTGATTGGGAGGAGAAAACAAGTCATACAGACAAACACTTTCAATATTCTCTTATGCTTTTGGCCTTGCCACGGGTTGGTTCTGGCAAGAGGATCTTTTGGTAACATTTTATTCTAGTATTTAATATAAGTATGCTTTTATTTATTTCATCCTTGTTCTTTATTTTCAGTATGAGTATCTAGGTTATTAGACTTGACTTGAGAAAGATGAATTGAGTACGGATTTATAAACGTCTTGAGAGGTCTAACTGTGCATATTGTTGTCTTGGCGTGTTCCTAAAGTGCTGGATCTGAATCCTATACAACTTGATCAAGTCCTCGGTGTTGTCTGGCCAGTAGCAGTCTTGGACGAGATCAGGTTATAACTGCAAGCTGGAAACTCCAAGTGTTAGCGACTTCCTGCTTGCCAGCCAGAGGGATCAATGTGGTGATGTAGATGGGGACGCCATGGGACGGGCGTCTGAGATGGTGTGCCCATGGTTGCTGTGTTCCCTGCGAATGCCTGTTCGGGACATCAGAGTAAGCTTGGTCCAGGAATAATATTGGGCAAGAGGAATAGGGAGTGAGCAACTCTTACCCTCTGGGCTGTAAAGGTGTGCTGGGCGGGGCTTCGGTGGCTACGTGACGATTAAAAAGGGGTCTGCCTTACTGATGCGTTTGGGTGGTAGGAGTAAAACCCCATTCTTACGCTCGCCCTTAACCAAAGACATGACGAGACAACGAACAACTTTGCGCCGATGATCAAGACATAAGTCAAGACTCAAGTATTCTAACCCAAGTCAAGTTACTTTCTCATTTGACTCTTTTAGTGTTTTCTTTTTAGTTATTTACTTTTACAGCTTTTACTATTCTGCTTGGCTACACCTCTTGCCCAAGGCATGATTCGAATCAAAATCCCAAATTGTGACGTCGAGAGAGGAATCCACCAATTCCCTGTGGGATCGACCCTGTACTTGACACTAGCAGAACCTAGTGAAGAGTATCGGTTTATATATTTTACTTGGCGGAGTGATAACGACTGAGCTCCGACACCTTCAAACACCCTTGAATTCTTGTAGTTCCGCACTCTTGCATGAAAATGTTATGATAAGTCAAGTTAATGTTGGATGGATGCTGGCGCAACATACGAGTTCTGAAACAGTGAAAAATCTTGGCAAAAAGGTAAACATTTTTATACTAATTTTTTTTTTTTATTATTTGTTGGTTTTTACAAAAAACTTGGCCTTTCTATCTCTTAATAAAACATTCTATCTATTTTTGTGGAAGCCATATTTTTCTCTCCATTTTTTTAAACCCATGTAACATATTCTGCTATAATAAATGTCATTACAACATATTTTTTTCTCTCCCAATACCTCTACTAACAACCAAAATTAAACCCCCTACCTATTCCTCATCTCGTTAGCGCCTCCCTTGGCGAACGTTCAACCTTTCACTTCCCTCACGCCTTTTTAGACACCATCATCACATCTTAACTCACTCATTTCAAAAGTTGTTCTCATGGCTTCACCACTACCTAATGTTTTTGAGTTTGTGAAGCAAACATTGTCAATCCAGATGCATTTGAGAAATTGCAGGATTATGTGAAGTCGAAGGCTGCCGTGTAAACAATTTCCTCAACAGTCGAGACGACATGGCAGCTGATGCGAAAATTCAAGGATACCTTTCTTCTCAAAAGGGGGAGATAGATGATGAATGTTTCATAAACCTGTGTTGTTTTGCTGTTTGTTGTCTAAACAAGAGGAGAAATGCAAAATGTAGGGGGAGATTAAAGTGATGAGGAGAAGCTTACACTTAGGGGGAGTGTGATGCTCTTGAGTTTTAATTGACATAGAGGTTTCATGAAGAAGACACATTCGAAGGGTGAGATTGATGAGGTTGTTTGCAGGGGGAGCATTTGAAGACACAGGGAGTGTTACGAAATTATCATGTTTTTAGAGGTTTTGTGAAGAAAGGCAAAAAAGAGGGAGATTGATAGAGTTAACAACTTTATTAATAATTGTTGTATCACATGTTTTGTTCACATCGGTTTTTGCTTTCTTCACATTTATTTTGTAGGAACGATGATGTGGATGATCTTTAGGCACAATGATGTGAATGTTCTTGTAGAATGTACAACTGGTGGTTGAGTCCATGTCACGTAGAGGACAAATAGTCAAAAGAATTTGGAAGTGGTGCGCAACGCACGGATTGTGTTGGCACAACAAGCGAAGTTTGTTGAGATGCAAGTGGATAACAATTGAGAAAAATAAGGAGATGCGCTAAGATAATAAAGATGACAGATTTTCTGTTCCAAGAAATCTGTTGTCGTGGCAGTTGTCATGACAACGTGGACTGAGCAACAAGAAGAGCACACTTAAAGAGGAAAATCTGGTAGCTGGATTTAAGGAGGAAATGTTGGAGACTTGGTCAAATCATTTAGAAGAAGAAGTCTTAAAAAGCTGACCACGTTGGAGGTTATTGCCGAGATTGTCGCAACAACAGTCTGCTACCGAGAATGTAGCAACAAGATTTGGATGCTATTTAGTCGTGACTTGGACGTTGCTCCACTCCATAAATCAATTGAGAAACTTAAGGAGCTGAAGCTTATAAATAAGAGAGCTTTATCACTTTGAAGCTGCGCAATTTTAGAGAGTTTATTCCATTTGTTTACTCTTTTACTCTCTTAGTTCTTTCAATCTCATTTGTAGATTATACACTTAAAATTGTGTTTTCGTAAAGTAGTTGATTGAATAGTTAGAATCTGTCTACTATCTGTACCTACTTTGTTTTCATTCTTTTAATAAAATATTTATAGTCATGAGACTAGAGTGGGTAAATTCTTAACCCACGCAAAATACATAGTGTGTGCTCTCTGTTTATTTACTGTTTTGACAGTTGTTTCTATAACACAAACATAGTATGGTAGAGATATTGTTTGATAAGTGGAGAATCTGAATTGTTGTTATCAAAGTTGTTACAACACACATACATTGGTTGAGATATTCAGAGTTAAAATCCAACTCAACTCATCTCTCATTTTCTTTAAAAAATAATATATATATATATATACACTATTATGCTATAAATTTAATTATGTCAACTTCATGCATGTGATGGAACATAAACTAAAAATAATATTATTAATATTATCAACAGCCACAAGACTACCTATTCAACATTCTTGCAAAGAGAACAACATCTCACTCTTTCAAATTGGTGAACAATAAGTACTGATAAAAAGAGAAATAATTGACATTTTTGGGATGTGATGATATGCAATTTAGAAGTATATGAAAAATATGATATGATGAATGGTTGCAATTGTTGGAAACAAAAAACTGCAAAAAAGAAAAAAAAAATGCTATATGAAAAATATGTAACATGAATAGTTGTAAGGATTGAAAAATATGGTATTATGAATAGTTGCAATTGTTGGAGAAAAAATGCAAAAAAGAAAAAAAATGTCATATAGAAAGTATAGCATGAATAGTTGTAATGATTGGGAAAAAAAAACTACCAAAACTTTGTTTTTATATATTATATAGATTATTGGTCAGACTTTTTAGCCCGAAAATCCTGGGCTTTTTAGCCTTAAGCCCATCGGGTTCAAGACTATTTTTGGGTGGACTTTTTAGGCCCATTTTTTTCAAGCCCAAATCTGCAAAAACTCCGGGCTTTTGGGAGGGCCTATGGGTTCAGACCACTTTTGCCAATTCTAGTCAAAATTAGAGGTAAGAATTTGGATGGAATCGGGAATTTGATCACTATC
Source organism: Leonotis leonurus (assembly GCA_026898415.1). NCBI lineage: Eukaryota > Viridiplantae > Streptophyta > Magnoliopsida > Lamiales > Lamiaceae > Leonotis > Leonotis leonurus. Next base: position 1,408,853 of record JAPKLX010000066.1, on the reverse strand, counting down.
CGAAAAACCATCATGTTTTTTATCTCAGTCTCGATCGGGATTTTGGGACTCTCAAGTTTCAAAATTAAAAAATTTTAAGTTCCAGTCCCGAAAAAATGTCTCGAATAATCTCGAATGGTCTCAAACGAGATAAAATTTTCTGAACGAGATCAAATTTTCTGAATTTTTAAATTAATTTCTAAAAATCGAGAATATTAATCGGAACTCACAAATCCTGAAAATTTCTAATTTTTCAATTCGGATCTCGAAAAATTGTGGACTCGAGTCGGGATCATAAAATTCCAAGTTCTGGTCCCAAATTCTCACTCTAACGAAAACACTTAAAAATTAAAATACTCAATATTCTATGATACATTTAAAAAAATGTTTACTATTTAATACTCCTTAAAAAGTAATACGCATATACATTTAAAAATAAATGTATGAGACATGTTTGGTAAGCTTGATAGGTTTTGGTAAGTTAGGTTAAATTTAACAAAATACATGAGATAAAATTAAACCACATTGTTATTTTATTGTTTGGTAGACTAGTGATAAAATTAATATATTTTTATGTTGTGTTGTAAATTTACATTCTTGTCCTTTTATATAAATACAAATTGTTCTGCAAAATAAATAAGATTGTTCTGCAAATCAGCATTTCTTTTTGCAAATCAAATTCTTCAACAAATGTCCACAAAATGGAATTTATCGATCCCACATTGCATCATATTTGCGCAAAGAAATTTACTTATGAAAATCAAAGAAATCAAAATTTAGTGAAATTATGCAAATTCGGTACGATTTCTTCTGAAAAATCTTACGCAATTTTTTTTTTTGCAAAATGAATTTCTTCTGCAAATCAAGCAATTAATTATTCTGCAACTCAGAAATTCCATTCGCACTTTCTCCATCGTAACGGCGATACATAGAAGGAATTTTGATAAATTACGAAATAAATATATTGAAGGTTTTGCCCTAAATCAAATCCTTGTTTAATTGGAGATGAGAGGAATCGATTTTAGGGAGATTCTCGCTAAAAGAAAAGGCTTTGCCTGGAAATCAAATGAAGGAGACATTCTCTAGTAGAATATTGTGAGCAGGAGAGAAGAAATTTAAGTTAGGGAAATCTAAAGGAGAGAGAAGAGGGAAATCGAGGCAACATGGTTGTTTCTTGACTGTCAAAAAAGAAAAAACTATGGAAGAAGGAGAAGAGAGATAGGGTGAGAGAAGGTGATTGTACCTTGAGCGGCGGTGCTGGAGAAGAAAGAAAAAGAAATACTAAGGAGGGGGTTGTGAGGGTTGCAGAAAACCATGGCTGTCACGTGCTGGAGAAGAAAGAAAAAGAAGGGGGCGTGAGGGTTGAAGAGAGAGAGAGGGGTGAGTATAAGGCAATGTTTTAAAAACCGGACCGGACCGGCTGGTCCGGCCGGTTAAACCGCCAACCGGTCTTGTGTCCGGTCCGGTTATGCCTAAAATGGTTTTTTTTACTGACCCAATGCGACCCGTTAAAAACCGGTAAAAAACCGGTGACCCGGCTGACCCGTGAACCGGGGTCAACAGAATTTAAAAAATTATAACATTTTCATGATTGGATGAATCAAAATTTGTAATAGTTTTATTCTAACATTTTCAAGATTTCATTTTGTTTTAATAGCTAAACCATCTATTATCATGTTTTTGGAACTTGATGTGCAAAGTGGCAAAGTGGAGGATTGTAAGACATTTGGTTTGATTTTTGGACGTGGGATCATTATATGTTCCTAGGATGTTTTAAAATTTCTTTTTTTGCCTAAAATATTCTAGTACTTTTACCTTAGCAATTTTTTTAATATGATTTTGTCTCTTTAACTATTTATATATTATAACTGGTTTACATATCATAAATAGGTGTATCCGGGTCCTCCGGTTTTTTCGTAGCGGTTCGACCGGTTGAACCAGTGACCCAGTGAACCTTTTTTGAAACCGGTTCGATGACCGGTCCGATTTTTAAAACATTGGTATAAGGTTATTTTTGGAAGCTTCGTGAAATAAAACTTAATATAATTAAACCCACCTATTTGATGATGGGTTAGCTTTTCTATAGTGAAATAGTAAATAAGGACGGACTTGGGTTTAAATCCGGGCCTATAAATTAATAAAATAAGGCTATCAAACGCATGTTTCGATAAGTTAATTTATCCCAACTTGTCGAAACATGACTATCAAATATGAGCTTTAAAGTGTAAAAAGAATTGTGGACTCACAATAATTTGAACTTTCAAGGAAAAAGTAACGAATATATACATTTCCTTTTATTTATTTTTCAATTTACTCTTTTGACATCTTCTTCTTCAACTCTCCTTTAATCTCTATTTGAATTTACTCTCTTCCACCTCTTCTTCTTTTCAACTCAAACGATTAAATAAATCAATTTTACCTAAATTTCTCCAAATTTCATCCAGCGAAAGTATTGTGAAAAAAAAAATATTTTCTCACAACACAAATTATATAACAGAGTTAGTATTCAAAATTTTAAACTTTTAACCATAAATTTTAATTTTAAGTTTAAATTTTCCATAAACTTTCAATTTTCAATATGTAAGTTTTAATCTTTCATTTTTGCTGGATAATGTACTTTGCTCTCGATATAAATAGTCTGCGCTCCCAAATTGCGTTCTGGAACAACAGTTTGCTCTCGAGCATTGTTCCCGAGCATAATTGAGGAGCGCAAACCATATTGATGTTTTCTCTAGCTCGAATCATTGTAACTATTGTTGTAATTATTTTTTATGGCCCAAAGCATGTGTTTAGAACTCAAATTTGTAATTTTATTATAGTTATTGTTGTAATTATTTTGTTTATGATACATGTGATAGGTCTAATTGGGTGCCCAAAATGTTAATTAAATTTTGTTTATGGTATATGCGTTTTCATGCTCTAAATTTTACTTTTTGTTTACGTTAATCCTATTCATTTTCTATATTTTGAGGTTTATAACTATTTATCATACAATTATGTGTTAATTTGTTATGCATGTTAGTAAATTAAATGGATAATTGTCAGTAAATACATAAAGTAACCATGATTTCTGGTGTTGCACATGAACTTTAAAATCTGCTCCACAATACACCAACTACAAATTTTTTAGCTATTTAATACAACATACTAGATTTGGTCAAAATATTGCATACACGAACCCAAATATCACACGTGGAAGTACACATAAGCCTAAGGAAGAAACGATGTCGTTTATACAAAGTCAGAATGACGTCATGTCAAGCTGATGTGAACGTCCATATATGATATTAGGGTTCACATATGCAATATTTGACCAAATCTAGTCCGATATATTAAATAGCTAAAAAATGGTAGTTGGTGTATTGTGGAGCAGATTTTAAAGTTCACGTGCAATATCAAAAATGGTGGTTAGTTTATGTATTTACAGACAATTATCCCTAAATTAAAAAAATTATTCTACTTAGTTTTTATTTCAAATTTTATGCGTCCAATAAATCATAGGCCAAATACATTAAAGCAAAATGCTACAATTATTTTAAGATAAAAACTTTAAAACATATTAGGACTAGATCTATAAACGTGAGTGGACATTATTTATTGAGTAGTTTTGAGGCAAGATCTTTTGGTCACCTTATCTCGTGGACATAGGGGATGGTGTCGGACATACAATGCACATTTTAGTATCATATGCGTTCGATACTCTGAATGGGATGTAGTTTCACTTCTGCGGTAGTGACATAGAATATACTCCCTCCGTCCCGCTAATAATGACCCATTTACTTTATACATTACTACCAAAGAAACTTAACATTTGCCTATTACACAAAAAGTAAAAAGCATCCCATGTGCAATTTTTTTACCCAATAAGGAAATGAGTCATTATTAGTGGGACGTCACAAAATGAAAAATGAGTCGTAATTAATGGGATGGAGGGAGTAGTTATTAAGATTATTATATCTAACAAGTCTTAGATTTGGGCCTACTAATTTTGACATCACAATGTCGCACGACAAGAGTTGCTAGATAGTTGCGGTTAGCCCACGTGCTGGTAGCTTACATAGTTTAGTTATGTTTGATTAACAAGTTTGTGAATGAGTGGTTGTGGGTACTGGTGGATGATCTGAGTGATTGGCATGCATTCTCATGGGGAGCATACACGTAAAAGATGCTTGAACATTATGTGAGAGTGACTCAAAACAAGTATGTCTATTATTTTTACGGGCCCTCGTGGACCTTACGGGTGTGGGGTTTGGAGTTGGTTCCTTCTTTAGGAAACACAACTAGGAGATATTAGGGCATGAGATACCCGATGTGTTTGAGTTGGACGTTTCAGGCGAAGCTGAATTTCGAAATAGATTTTGAGAGCCTATAGAAGATATTTGAACAAGAGGTAAATATATGGTATTTAAATTAAAACATTACATTGTATGAATAATTAATATGATATATTTTTAGAATAATTGTAGGGATTTTCTCTATAAAACATAGTTGTTGATAATACAAAGTTGGAGTCAAGGTATTGGAGATCATTAAACTGCGAGGATCCACTTTGTGTACTGTTTTGTGGCATTAGTTAATGCATTGAGCAAGGGCGAACAATTCCCTCCCCAATATGATGTTGCATGGCCCCGCCGTTCAAGTCTCTCTAGAGTTGTTGAGTCTCGACATGCGAGAAGAACTACTAGTAATCCCGATCTAGATAATGTGAAGGGTATTGAAGCTTTTGATTGTAGTGTTCCTAATATAGAGCAATGTCATGGTCGTCGTGATATTGGGAAACGTACTAGAGTAGCACATGTGTCCTCCAATAGTGGTGTTGAACAACCAAACAAACCAAACAAACATAGTACTCGTGATCGTGCTTCTTTAGAAACTAAAATGAAGAAATACTACAAAAATGGATGTTCATGAGACGTGATTGACATCAAAGATGGAAACTCATGAGGGCGCAATTGGTAACAAAGAAGGAAGCTCAGCAGGCGTGATTGGTAGCGAAGATGGATGCTCAAGAAGAGTGATTAGGGATAAAACAGAAGAAGTGATTTACTGAATTAGCCGATAGTTTTTGTTGCTCTGGATCCCGACACAGTCCGGCTGTTATGGACACACATAGACGTAGTCCACCTATTACACATTTGGCATGAGATTCTTACACGGATTGACCATATGTAGACATCATGTCTGATTCGTATTAGATGTTGGGAGGTCTATAAATACATATTTTTCTGCCTATTCAGAGTCATTTCACGATACATGCGGACATGTATTAATAATGTTTTTAAAATATTCTCAATTTAATGTAGAACACTAATCTTGGATTTATTTTTTTAATCCTACAACATCTGCATATCAACTAGAGACGACCTACGATTTTAAACAGGTAATATTTTAAATTGTGTTAATATTTTTCCCTTTTGAATTTGTGTGAATATTGTTGTTTTTAATATTTTGAATATTAGTTTTATTAATAATAATATTTTGAATATTATTTTATTAATAATAATATTTTGAATTTAATGCATAGAATCGACATTGAATTTGCTTCTTTTAATCCCACAACATCTACTTATCAACCAAAGACGACGTATGGATCGGACAGGTAATATATTATATGTGTTAATGTTAGTTGTTTTGTATAATATGTTTATTCTTGTCATTATAGGCTACAATGGCTACCCTCCATTACTTTGTATAAAAATTTGGTTATACTTCTTCTGCATTTGTGCCAACTCGTAACCCACTATTTTATGTCGGAGTTTGGTTATAGTTCAATCGCTAGTTAATTCGATTGGTTTCAAACGGTATTTAGTTAGAGAATAATTTTTATATTTAAACATTACATTTGATTTTCAAGTTATTAAATTATAATTTTCGACATAATCTTTTTACATAGTTCACACATGAACATCAAAGAAGATTATTTGAATTACCATCATCTAGTGATCAAGTACATGAGCATGAGTCCCGTATGAGCCAAGTGATGAGCCTCCCATCATTCATGATTTAATTTTGACTCAATATATGGATTTTAGAGGACAAATCAAAACGACTAAGGTGAAATTCATTTCTAGTAGTCATAAGGTAGATGGTGCAAATTTTGAGAGGATTGAAAATATGACGACATATATTAATTTTTGGGTAAGAATACTTTTAAATTGTAATATTGTCGATTTCAACTGATTTTCGTGATCTTTACATATTATTTTATACAAATTATGTTTATGGTGTAGGTCATTGTCATGTATATGAATCAATTTTGACAGAGGTTGAGATGTCGTGATCACGTACTATCGAACGTGAATGTTCACAACACTATCATAATTCATACTGATATCTATGTAAGATTATTTTTTATCTATATTTTATTTTAATCATTAAAGTTCAGTATTGAATCACTATTCCGTTTGTAGAGAAAACTTACGGTTGCTTGAACTAAGATTCAAAAGATGACCAAAAGTAGGAAGATAAAGTTAATGAGGAAGCTTGAAAGTTTGATCATTTCATGGGAATCGGATTGTGATTCTTATTATGGAAGCAACTACAGTAAGTCACGGTCCATATGTTTAGAAGCTGCACAAGTAAGTTTAATTGTAATATTATTATTGCTCGTTTATTATTTTTTATCAATTATTAATAACTGAGCAACATCTTAAAACTATCTGCATAGCCACCATATACCATCTCAACCGCATAATGTCATGCTATGAGTGTCTCGTCATAGCTGACATCAACACCTAAGTCTCATGTTCAACACCTTTCAGATGACACTCTGTAGAATGATATCATAAGTTTTATGCATTTTCTTCACAAACTATGCATCTATAACCTTTGAATGAATTATTTTTGAGGCAACATGCTCAATTAAATCCACACATGTATGGTGCTTAAAACCATGCATGCACTAAATATCTCCGTGGAATGAGATATTCATATTAAAATGACAATTCTTCGGATCAACATTGTATTCCGCTTTACTCTCGAGATGCCGCAATCCAAAAATAATATTAATGTTCTTTTAAAAAAAATAGGATTACATTAACATTAAATTACATAGCTGCGTCACGTAGGACTTAAACCCGAGACCTTTTGCCTTGGACATTAACCTCACTACCACTAGGCCAGCACACACACATTTATTAATGTTCTTTTTGTTGTCGAAGTAAGATCTGATTCCTATTGTTTTCATTTTTGAACCTTCGTTACGTGATACAAGTGCTTTTGTGAGACTCACCGTGATAATCAGAACTAAATAGTTATTAATCAAACCTCCATACAACTATTTATCCTCTTCATTCGAGCTACGATACTCATTCGGGTATGTGAGTTCAAATAGATTATGAATCCCGCTTTGAGTACGAATTTATACAACGGAATCATCAATTGTGGCATGTGTGAGGACATTCTATTTCTCTTCGTCTGAAGATCATCCTGAGGATTCTGATGCAAATTTATCAACGTAGCCTTCGTCATCCTTATCAGAGGCTTTAGTATGCATTTGTTCATCCACCCCATACTCGTCAATATATGGCGTCATATTTAATTCTAATACTGGAAAATCATCATGTGAGATCAAATTATTGTTACTGTGGTAGAAATTATATTTCTATCTCGAGGAATGAACTATCTTTCTAATCTCATCTAACGAGTCCTACCAATTTTCTCTCAAGGACCTAAATTCAGAAGAAGACATCCCCGAAATGGTGAAACAAATTGATGTATGTTTAGTGTGTTTTTGTTGCATTTTTCGTCTTTGTGTCGAGTCGAGTTGCATTCGTTTGTAGCTTATTTTTCTTTATTTTTGTTCGTTTTTATGCCTTGGTTGTGTCTTTGTCTGGTTAGTTAATAGGTGCCGGAGAAGGGCCAAAAGACGATGGAAATGAGGCAAGAAAAGCCAAGGGAGCGTGCTGAGTAGGGATGGAAATTGGGTACGGCGGGTACAAATAGTAACTATCCATACACATACTCGCCGAGGGAAAGTCGTACCCGCCACCTGACCCGCCACCCACCACAGGTATAAAAGTTGCTCAAAACCCGCAACCTGATGGGTACCCGCGAACTGGACTGAACTAAATCGACCAATTTAACTGTAAATCGGTTAGCTAATCGGTCCGATCACATTAAATTATAATGAACCGGTGAAACCAACACAAAAATGGTAGAACCGACAACCCAATAAGATGGTTTTTTGTATTTCTTTTTTAATTTTAACTCATTTGATATTTTTTCTTGAATTGAAAAATCTAAATTTAAAAATTGATATCTAGAGGTTTTATAGGAGCCCGACTTTCATGGAGTTCCTAAAATTTTCAATGAGGGATAAGAATTTAGATTTGGATGGTTTTATAGGAGCCCTCATTTGATGAAGTTTCTTAAATTTCCAATGTGGGATAAGAATTTAGATTTGGATGGGTAGCTAGTGGTTATTTCGTGGGTATTTTTGGATATTTCATGGGTATTTCGTGGGTAATTTTCGCGGGTATGGATAGTATCTATCCGTACCCATAGTTACTATCCATACCCATACTCGCGAACTAAATGGATATTAAACTCTACCCACGAATCAACCCATTGATATCAAATGCCTCTCAAACTCACCCCTATTATCCACGGGTATCGGGTACCCGCGGATAGATTGTCATCCCTAGTGCTGAGAACATGGGGGAGGTGAGAGGAAGAAGAAACACGCGAGCAGGCAGTATGCCCATCCCAGTGGTCGTTGGGGTTGCACCCTGGCCAGGCAGTATGCCCATTCTTGTGGTCGATGGGGATGCGCTACTAGCCAGGCAGTATGCCCATTCCAGCGATCGTTGGCCCTACCGTGATCGTTGGACGCAATTTTGTAACACATTGTTCTCTATTTAAAGTCCATTTTGGGCGTGACATTCAACATTCATCATCTATTTTTTATTCTCTAAAATCCTACACTATTTTTATTCTTTTTTCTATTGTATTTTCGCCCTCAGGATGACGGATTGAGGGTGAGTTTGACCGCTCAATCCAAGATTTTTATCTTAGTAAGTGTTTTCTTTAATTCTTATTCATGATTGATTGAATGTATTGTGTAGTTATTCTCTGCTAGGATTTAGAATTTCTTTAATTGATTATTGATTGCTTCATGATTCATGCTTATTAATTAAACTTGCTTTTATTCAATTCGAACGTTTGATCACCATTTTGATTTCTTGTATATTGGTTGAGATCGATAAATAATTCCAATATAGACCTAGGGTTTAATCAACTTAAATTCTAAGTCATAAACATAAGAATTGCAATTCGTATGTTAATTTTTGATTTGAATACGAAAGTAAGAATTACAGCTTAATTACGAATATGAAAGTTAAATGATTAAGCAACTCTAGAAATTCATTTATTGACTGCAAATCATTGTTCATCAATTGAGGAATTCTTATTTGGGTAATCTAATACTCGAGTCATGATTGTTGTCTGATTATGGATATGTAAGTTATTAATTAGACAAATTTTAAGAAATTCTTAATGAATGAATAATTGCATGATTGATATGAGCATGATTTAATTAATTATAGATGTTCTTATTTCTAGGCCATTAGATCATGAATCCCACCTTTTATTTATTCATGTTCTTTTCTTTTATTTGTTTTATCTCGTTTATCTTGGTTTAGAGTGTTTAGGATTTCAATTTCTTGTTTAATAACGCTTAGAATTAAAATTGTCCTATTAAGCTTTTCTTGAGATTCGACAAAGGGTCAACTTAACATGTCTACTATAGATCTCGTACTCTTGCGAGAATCTAGAGTACGCATTTTAAGTTGAACAATGTATGATTCATTTTGAATGGTATACATGATATAAGCCAACATCATGCAATGTTTCATCTCCGGTTCTTAGAACGACATATACAAATGAATTTTCTTATGTCATCATTGTCATGCACAAATGACTAAATTCCCGATCAGTATTGAGATCATCTCCACGACCACCTCAAGTAGTATATGTCACAAAATGCAATCTTTGAATCTAATAATAATCTATTGTCAATCTTGCTCCTAAAATTTTGAATAGAAGACATTTGAAGATCAATTACAATAGTTCATTTTGATGCTGCTCATATATATATAATCTGAAAAAAAAAATTGCTTAAATAACACAATACTATCAGATTTATCATCTACAATAACAAGAAAAAATTCAACGATTAATTTTATACATAATCAAATATTATTCTTGAAATTATAAAAATTTGCAGAAAATCCAAAATAATAACATAATGATAAAGAACAAATTTACCCTCCAAAACTATAAATTACCAATATAGTTCATTATTTATGATGAGTGAGAGTGATGAGAGATAGAGATAGAGATAGAGATAAGAGCAGTGATGAGAAAGAGAAAAAAAAGGAGAGAGATTGATAAGAGAGAGAGAGAGAATTATGAGAAAGATTGAGAAAGAGGGGAGAGGGGAGAGGGGAGAGAGAAAAGAGAGATCGGTAAGAGAGAGAGAGAGTGAGTGATGAGAGAGAAAAAAGAGATTGGTAAGAGAGAAAAGTGTGATGAGTGTGCAACCAATAACGTATCTCAAGTTAATTAAACCCGAAGTTGTAATACGCGTTAGTCGACCCGAGTGTCGAATCTCGTGGAAGACTATGCAGGGCCGTGGTATATAAGTACTTGAACGGAGTAAAAAGAATTCCTAACACTCTAAATCAGCTTGAAGAGATGATAATGATCTAACTAATGAAAAACAATAAACAAGGTACTCAAATGGATTAAGACTAGGGTAAAGATCATCTACAATCTATACTTAATGCTCGTTCAATCAACCTTGTACTTTTAATAAGATTCTCCTAAGTTGATTAGCTAATCACTTGCGTGTTCTTAAAGCTAATCGATGATTATCACTCACGTGCCCAAATCACACTTAAAAGAATATCAAATTCAAAACACGATTTACCTTTTTACGATTCTGATTATAAGGTTTGGTTATTTAATTAATAAAAGAGATGTAGAGTAATTCATCAACTAATTCTACATCTAGAGCATACATGTTGATGAAGCATATAGACTCTTAAGCACGTATTAAACAACCAATCAAAGATCAAATCAATGCATCAAGTAATAGATT